>CAUYQV010193303.1:0-37621 GCA_963574575.1 Galagoides demidoff | reverse complement strand
CCATGGCATCACAGCTCATAGCAACCTCCAACTCCTGGGCTCAAGCGAGTCTCCTGCCTCCGCCTCCCAAGTAGCTGGGACCACAGGCGCCTGCCACAATGCCCGGCCATTTTTTGGTTGCAGCCATCATTGTTGTTTGGTGGGTCCAGGCTGGGGATTCGAACCCGCCACCTTAGGTGTACGTGGCTGGCGCCTTAGCCGATTGAGCCACAGGTGCCGAGCCTCAATATTGGAATTTTAAACAGAAATACTTATATTCACTCTTTGGGGAACATGAAGAATAGTTATATGTATTTTAGAATATAATAGCTCATCCACATAGCTGGTGAAAGAGTATAAACTTAGCATGGATTTTATTCCACCTAATTTGAGAACAATACATGGATATATTTTTTCTTTCATCTGTGAATATAAACTTTTCAAGAGTAAGGGAGCCTATTTTGTTCATAAGCACAACATAAAAATGTACACATGCTGGAAATACATCACAAAATATATGACATATTATCTAAATTAATGTGTCATAATGATAATATATAGGGTGGCCATAAAGTTCATGTGCAATTTATAATAGTTAAAGTTATGACCACCCT
The DNA here is from genome assembly GCA_963574575.1 of Galagoides demidoff. Lineage (NCBI taxonomy): Eukaryota > Metazoa > Chordata > Mammalia > Primates > Galagidae > Galagoides > Galagoides demidoff. The sequence goes on along the minus strand of CAUYQV010193303.1, from coordinate 37,028 downwards.
GTATTATATACTTTGTGCTAACTTATGGGGCACATATGGTGGGGCTGTTTAGATATTATTTTTTACATTTGAATATCTATTAATTGACATTTACCCCATCATAATTTATGTTCCTGCTATCTGCTGATTCATTCTAGAACTATTTTTCAAGCATATGCGATGGGCCAGGAACTGTGTTACTCTCTCCAGACTGACACTCCTGGAACTGTCAGTCCAAAGAGGGACAGAGCCTATTTTTGTGAGACAAGAATCTCAAATGCCTTCTGAATCTAAAATTTGAGGCTAAATATTTCCATTGTAAGTATAATGCAGCATTTTGCTACATTTTAGTTTCTTGTTTATTACAATAAAGATTAGTTGAGAATTACTCAACTACAAGAGGGATTTTATCTAACAAATGCAAATTTTATAACCTCATTGTTTGTACCCTCACATTAACCTGAAATTTTAAGAAAAAGATTAGTTGAGAATTAATATGAAATATTAATTAGAATTCAAATATTAAATAAAATATTAATTGAATTCAAGTTCCCATATACATTTTTGCAAAAGTCCATGAATTAGATGCTACAATTTCAATTTTACATGGGGAAAAATGTTAGGATATTCCATAGTTACATAATTTCAGAAATTGCTAATCCTTTTATATTTCCCATAGAGCAATAATTTATTTCTTTTTCAACCCATTCTATTTAAAAAGTGTGTTTAAGGCCTATATTAATTATATGGTTTAGCAACACTAATTGCTTAATTTCTTACATTTGAAAGGATTTAATTAGGCAAACTTAATAGCATAGCAGCTACAGTATTACAAGGTGATAATCCCAGGAGCTGTGTACATGATACCATTTAATTAATCTGAATTACTGGTTTCCGGAATGTTTAAGCTTTGTTGGACTTTCCGGAACAAAGGGGCCAGTGACCTCCCCATGAAAAGAATGCGGTGGATAAGCTGACAGACACTTACCAACCCTGTATTGTAACTGTGCCAAGCAGACGTGTTCATGTTACTTGGACATGATGTGCACGATAGTCATCGTCAGACAGGAGGGATGAAGATAAAATTATGACTTCATTTTCCATAGATAGCTTATCCTTTGTTCTTTGGAATTAGCCATTTTAAGACCACATACGAGGAAACTGTGATACCAAAAACTGTCCCCACCTATGTAACAGCTAGACAGGAAAACATCTTACAAATATCAAACCTGCTTTAGGTTTCTGCTATTAAAGAAGAAAGGATTTTACAAAGAAGGAGAGATAAGGTTCACAAACCAGTAGACCTCCGCATTACACCTGACTTCAGACAAATGATTAAGGAGAGAGTTTTATTTTGTTCAGAAAGGGTTCCCAGCTTAAGTTTTGAAAGTGGGTTAATATTTTCTCAAAGCCCATTATGAAGAATATATTTTTTTCAAGAAAACTTTGAATATATTACATTATTACCAGAAAGGATTTCACAGACAGTAAACAAAAATGCTTTTAAGTAAACCTTCATAGTCAGACTGGAGGGATAAAGAGAAAATTACGACATCATTTTCCATGGATATTTTATCCTTTGTTCTTTGGAATTATCCATTTTAACCATTGGCAAAACGTTATGACTGAACAAACTCTAGCCCTATATTAATCTTAAAATGAAGGTTGAGATCAAGATATAAAAAACTGAAATTAAGAAAAGAGATAATTCTGTTTCATCAGCTAGCCTTAGACGATGCTTTAACCAACACAAATTGTGACTGAACCATGGTGATCAAACCCTCCCATGCTCTCATTCGTCACAAATTAAGATCTTTGACTTCTAAGTCAAATGTAAAATTATTTTTAAACAGGCAAGATAGATAGAAGTGATGCATGTAAGTATACTTTTATGATAATTTTGTTATACTTGATCAGGGTAAATTATCGATTTAAGGTTATTTATACTCAAAGACTTTTAAGCAAAGGTAGAATCTTAAAATTTAAGAGACAATAACACAATCTTTTTTATAGCAGTATAAGGGTACCTGAAAGGGTCTTCATGTGGAATTTAGACATCTCCAGGTGATTTTTAATCTTACTTATTGCCCAGAAAAGATTACAGATACAGGAGTTTCTACATGTAAAATGGCTAATCTTAATTTAGAGAAACTGCCCCACATGGCGTAAATGCAGTTACTGAAGGCAGCTTCTTTCCCATAGCTTTAGCATAGCTTCTTTAATATCGATTGCAAATACTAAATTGCATACAAACTTTATGGGCACCCTGTCTATTGAAATCTCTTCTCTCCAATAATGGAACTGATGGTTCCATAATCAGAGAAGACGATATGTTATAATAGTATTTAACATTCATTGAACAGTTAGTATGTGCTAGACACTGTTAAGGGCTTTGAAGGGATTATTTCATTTGCTCCTTCACTGCCATAGTAAGATGCTATTTTTTTTTAGACAGAGTCTCACTCTGTCACTCTGGCCTCCTAGCTCACAGCAACCTCAAACTCTTGGGCTCAAGTAATCCTCCTGCCTCAGCCCCCCAAGTAGCTGAGACTAGAGGCACCTGCTACAACGCCTGGCTAATTTTTCTATTGTTAATAGAGGTGGGATCTCAAGCTTGCTCAGGCTGGTCTCAAACTCCTGAGATCAGGAGATCCATCACTCTAAGCCTCCCAGAGTGCTGGGATTACAGGCATGAGCCACCGTGCCCAGCCACTAAGGTGCTATTACCAATTGCAATTTAGAGATGAGAAAGTTGAGGTCTTGCTGACTTGACAAGCCCTCCACCCAGTCCTATTTATAAAAAGCAGTGGATGCATTTTTTTCTTTTTCTTTTTTTTTAGAGACAGAGTCTCAGTTTGTCACCCTCAGTAGAGTGCTGTGGCGTCACACCTCATAGCAACCTCCAGCTTTGGGCTTAGGCAATTCTCTTGCCTCAGCCTCAACATAGCTGGGACTACAGGTGCCTGCCACAATGCCCGGCTATTTTTTTATTATTGAAGTTTGACTGGGGCTAGGTTCAAACCCATCACCTCCATATATGGGGCTGGCACCTAGTCACTGAACCACAGGTGCCTCCCGGGATGCATTTTTTAAAACACTGATAGCTTTGCGGAGTGTGGTGAAAAAAGCAGAATTTGGGGAGTTGAAAGAGCTGTGTTCTCATCTTGACCATGATTCAATGTACAATAATAAAAACAGTCACCAACATCATGGTGACTGAACCATGATGGTGGGGATTCTGGGCTACCATTCCTCAGCCAATACCTATCCTAATGCTTGTGACACAGTAAATACTGAATGAGCCTTTGAGGAATGCTAGATTCTCTGAATGAATCACTGTGTGTGGTCTTGGCCTTTAACCCTTTGAGTCCATTCAATTTTTTACTCCTCTTCTGTTCTATTTCTGACATCTTTTTTGATTATTATCATGATCATTATTATTTTGCCTGGCATCATAGCTTACAGCAACTTCAAATTCTAGAGTGCCTTGGCATCATAGTTACAGCAACCTCAAATTCTTCAGCTCCAGTGATCCTCCGGCCTCAGCCTCCCTAGTATCTGGGACTACAGTTGCCCACCATGACTCCTGGCTAGTTTTTCTGTTTTTAATAGAGACAGGGTCTCCCTCTTGCTCCAGCTGGTCTTGAACTCCTGAGCCCATGGGGTCCGCCCGCTTCAGCCTCCCAGAGTGCTGGGATTACAGGCCTGAGCCACCGTTTATCTTCTTTGTTTTAAAAAATGATTTGAGGGGCAGAGGTCAGCCTGGCCCCCTTCCTGTTTCCCTCGAACCAGGCGGCAGTGGCTTGTGCAGTGAGGGCCAAGCAAGATTAAGGCTCCGGACCTTTGCGGCAGGGAGGAGGAGGAATTCCTGAAACTGCTGGACGTTCTCAGGTGGAGTTGTCCCTGCTCCGTGTCGCCAAAGTGACAGGCAGCACGGCGTCCAGACTCTCCAAGATCCGAGTCATCCGTAAATCCATGGCCCGTGTTCTCACCATCATTAACCAGACTCAGAAAGAAACCCTCAGGAAGTTCTAGAAGGGCAAGGAGTACAAGCCCCTGGGACCTGTGGCCCAGGAAGACACGCCCTGCGCCGGCTCAGCAGGCCCCGGGAGAACTGAACACCCAGAAGCGGCCGCACTGTGGCAGTGCGTGGGTCGGGGAGGGGGGTGTCATAAAAACCCCAAACTGGCAAAAACAAAATAAATAAAAATGATTTGAGGCATCATAATAAAGGGTACAACTGCAGAGGACTTTAAAGCAGAGCTAAAAGGTCAGGGTGATGTACTTTAAGGAGAGAGAACACGGTACCCAAAGTCAAAGACAGGAATAGCTGCTTCATTTGAGTGTGGAATTTGGACCAAGAGTTGCTGCAGAAACCGAGCATCTGTGCACCGAAACCAGCCCACCTACCGGCTCTCCTTCTACCACATTTGGCCAGAGCATCTGCTTCTGTAGGAGTCTTGAAGGAAAGAAGAGAAAAGCCCGAAATATCAGCTTTGCTAATTATTTTTAATGATTAAATCATCCTAGTTCTAGATGATCATGGTAGGTCCATGTTAGAGCATGTGAACAAAAATTTAAACAGCAGAAAAACCTTGGGAATAAAAAAAGGCTTCTTTCTCTAGGGAAATCAGAAAGACCCTCCTGAATGGAGGAATCAGGCCACCAGCTCGAAAAATAAGGACTGTTCTAAAGAATAGGTTGAGAAGACCAAAAGGTCCCAGTGACCCCAAACCCTCAGTATCAACTTTGCAACACAAATGGGCTCTGGGCGCCTCTAGCAGAATGATTAGTGGGAATAAGAAAGGCCTTGAGAAAAAGAATAGAAAAATCCAGCCAGCGTCACAGAAACCCTGCTTAGCATGATCGCTAATGGCCCTGGGGAGGTTGTTTGTTTTTGGGTTCAGACAGTGCAATTTGATAAGAAAAGAATCTGAACATAATGGTGAGAAAGGTAAATAATTAACAACGGCAGTTCAACAAACAGCAGCGACCTAAGATTTTCGGGTTATACCTTGAAAAATGAGGCATTAGAACCAGGAGGTCTCCATCCTGGCAAATTTTTCTCTTATTTCTTCGAGCATGTTTTCTTTTTCATGTTGGCTTTTTCTCCCGGTGGGCACTAACTTCTACTTTCCCCGAAGAAGCCAACTAATTTTTTTCTTATGTTGGACCTGGCTGCACTTCAGAGATCAAAAAAGGCCTTGACCCACACATTAAAAGCTATGCTCCGATTTCTTCAATGTTCATGATGATATTTGTTCAGCTGTTTCCTCCTATAACCATTTTCTGTTTGCAGACTCAAAATCAGATATTGAGAGATTCAAAAGAGGTATTCAGCAAAAATGGGCTTAATCTCCTCATAGATCCTCATAGGGGTTCTGGGTTCTGACCGCCATGTGGTCATTCTACAGATACAGTCACTGGACAACTTCATAGCTCAGTGGCTCATTCCCCACAACATGGTCTGAGAGCACCCAGATGGCCAACCACACCGTGCATTTCTTCACGGGCATTCTAAGCGCCTTTCAATGTGCCTTTCTTTCTTCGAGACAGAGTCTCACTTAGTCACCCTGGGTAGAGTGCCCTGGTGTCATAGCTCACAGCAACCTTGAACTCCTGAACTCAAGCAATCCTCCTCAGCCTCCCAGAGTGCTGGGATTACAGATGTGAACTACTGAGCCCAGCCTCAATGTGCTACTTCTGGGTTAATAATAGTAATCAGGAGAATGGAAAAAATGAGAAAAATGTGGAGAAGAAACGAAAAGAGTATAATTTGACTTGGAAAAATCAAATGACATGCAGCTATAATTGTGCCTCTTAAGAATGTCATACCTGGGGGCTAGAACCCTTAGAAAAACTTTAGTAGAACTCAATTTTTTTTTCTCTGTCCTCCTGGGTAGAGTACCATGGCATCATCATAGCTCACAGCAACCTCAAACTCCTAGGCTCAAGGGATCCTTCTGCCTCAGCCACCCACCACCATGCCCTGGTAGTTTTTCTATTTTTAGTAGAGACAAGGTCTCTCTCTCTTGCTCAGGCTGATCTCAAACTCCTGAACTCAAGGGATCCTCCTGCCTCCCCCTCCCAGAGTGCTGGGATTACAGGTGTGAGACACTGTGATGGCCTCCAATTTTTAATTTAATGAAAAGATAGAAAAAGCAGGTATGTTCATTACATGTCCCATCTACTTCTTTGGCCCAGTTCATTTCAACTGAATGTACAAGTCTGAAAATTAAATTATTTCATATACTGAGCAATGCATCTTTGGTACCACTCCAGATGTTGGGTAGGAAAATCAGCAACTGTGGATTGTAGAGAGCCTCAATCCTTTGAATAATTAATGAAAAGATATCTTATGACATTATGAAATATTTTTCATGTGTGTTTTGTGCAGGTGTTCACGTTTTATAAATAATGATTGTGACAGAAATTGAGGATGAAACTGAAAGGAAAACTCATTTCTCTCCCTCTGGGGAGTGGGATGCTCAGCCTGCCTGGTGCAGGTTTTGAAAGTCATCTGTTGGCTTTTTGTGGTCTGTGCCTAGTGCGAGTGAGTGAGGGGATGGGAGGAGCAACTCCTCTCTCTCTCATTCTTTCCTCCTTTCTAAATTTCCATTGTTATGTCCAATATTTCTATTCATTTTTTGCACATATAATTACATTAATGGTACTGAAAAAAAATCCTAAAATGAAATTAATAGACACCAAAATCTCAGTAGTTGAAATGAGAGACAAACCACATTTCAGAGTGGTATGCTGACATTCAAAAACCAGCTGCAGAGGCCAAGTGCGGTTGCTCACGCCTGTGATTCCAGTGCTCTGGGAGGCCTAGGTGGGAGGATCCCTTGAACACAGGAGTTCGAGACCCCATCTCTACTAAAAATAGAAAAATCAACTCAATTCAATTCAAGATGGGGGGAGGGGAAAGAGAGAGGTGAATTGGTGAGCTCCCACTTAATGATCACAAGATAAGGGTACATGGCCCACCTTTTGGGGGTGGGACACAACTACAGTGGGGACTTAAGCTAATAAATGCAAACATTATAGCCTAATTGCTTGTAGGTGGGCACCTGTAGTCCCAGCTACTCGGGAGGTTGAGGCAAGAGGATCCCTTGAGCCTAGGAGTTTGAGGTTGCTGTGAGCTATGATGTCATGACACTCTAGCCCAGGCAACAAAGTGAGATTCCATCTAAAAAAAAAGCAAAATGGAAAATCCAGAATCCAGATGCATTCGTCCAAGAATAAGTGAAACAGGACTTGAAAAAAAGAGCTCACTTTGTCAAACATGTCACACCATTCACACATGGAGTACAGTCTAGTGTACTAAAATCCCCCCCCAAAAAAATAGAGGGGCCCAACAGCAAGAATCAAGATAATTGTACCATCCTCCTTTGCATGGATTAGAAAAAGCTTAGAGCAGTCTTCACAGCTAAAGAGGAAAAAGAAGATATTGAAAGGATTGAGGCCAGCTCTTGCTTTGGAAAATATAACAAATTAGACACAAGTTTCAGGAAATGAGCACATTTCAAAATGAAGCACAGTTCAAAAATGTTTGTGGGCACTAAGGAGATGTAAATCTCACCTGTGTTGTCCCAGAGCACAGCAATGGGGTGAATAGTGAAAAATGGTGGGAAAGCAGATTCTGGCCACACTTCAGGTCCCTGGGGACAGAATGGGCTGTCCGGGAGTGAAGTGTGCTTACCCCTGGGGGGCTGGCTGGGTGTGGTTCATTAGGGCTGTGAGGAGCGTGAGCTCAACCTCAACATGGCACTTGAATCAGCTCACCTACTAAGCACTTTCCCGCCCTGAAGATCCATCATTCAATAAAAGAAATGGAAGTGGAGGGGCAGTTATAGCGGGGATGAAAGATACTTGATATGGAATCCATGTACAGTGCCTGCCTTTGGGGCTGCTTAGGGTCGATCTTGCCATGGCTGGTGGGTGGACCACAGTTCCATGCTTCCTAAGATGCATCGGATGGGTAGCTATAGCCCTCTGCTACCTTTCAGGGCTCCTCTGTCTTTTCCTTCATTCTCATGTTATAGAAGAGAAATGAAATGATCACATGGCTTTTTGAAGGCTTCATCTCCCAAAAGATGACAATGACGGTTTTAGAGGATGCTATCTACCATCTCTCATATCCCCCCTTCAGGACCAAGGTGCCCACTCACCCAGCCCCCAGCACAGTGCCTTGCTAAACTCACAACTGATTCCCTCTTCAAGAGTGGGTCCACCCAACGTCACACCTCCTCCCTGGAGGCGGCCTTCATGGGATGAGTGGATGTGAGGGTATGAAGGTCTAACCTCTTCATCTTCCTTTGGGACAGCCTCCTGTGGCCTCTGTTCACCTTCTCTCCTGCCCAGCTTTTCTTCCACAGTTCACTTAACTCTCGTTAGTAAATCCCCATCTTATCATGTGCTTCTAGAGAATCAACCTAAGACAGTAGTGATGATGATAACGATGACAGTAGTGTGGGGGGGTACAATGGTGGCAGGGGAGACGGAAAACCAACCTTATTTCACTTGTATTGCCCTTTATACTAACAAGCGGTCTCACCGTAACCCAATCATCCCCAGTCTGCTAATGAAAGCACTGGGAACCATACCATCAGTAATTTGCTCATGATCACAAAAATTAGGGACAGATTCAACCCTAAATCCAGTCTTCTGGTTCCCATTTTAATGTTATTCCACCTGACTGCAGTGCCTGGCAAGTCACAGAACAATGAAGAATATCTGTGGAATAAGTGAGTGTGGTTTCATTGGCCTTTTATCCTTCCTCTTTGCCTACTGACCCTGCAGATCAGGAAAAGAAGGAAAAATAGCACAGTCCTGATTTTGCAACATAATCACAATTTCAAATCTTCTCAATAGCTTCTTCTGATAAATGTGCTGATGCCCGCTAGCTCACGTGACCTAAGAAAGTATGATGAGTTAGTTGTATGTGACTAACATATAGGACAAAGAAAAATAATTTAAAAGAAACCTGGAGAAAGATTTCCATGTCATGCTGGCTGGCCCCGGTACGGTCTGGGATTTGAGTTCATCTTGGACCAGTATAACCTGAATAGCAGGTATGATCAGTGAGCACACCCAGCTCGACAGGTGAGAGTGACTGGCAGGCCACCTGCACCAGGTCCTCACCATAAGGACAACCTTCAGGGAAATCCCACCTCCTCTGCAGAGCACATGAGCCCTGAGGAACATTCATTGTCATATAAATGCATTGATGTAGCAAAGTGAACTTAAAAGAATTTTGACCGAGTCCACATTTGGTAAGGTGCCACTGATTAAGATGCTGCTGACTGAAGTGTCGCTTCCTCCACTTAGATTCTACTTGAATGGAGTTCTTGTTTGGCTTCTTAGGCCAAAGACTCTATCTATCTATTTAGAGGCAGGGTCTCACTTCATTGCCCTGGGTAGAGTGCAATGATGTCATAGCTCATAACAGCCTTAACCTCTTAATCTCAACAGACCTTCCAACCTCGACCTCCTGAGTAGCTGGGACTATAGGTGCCCGCCTTCAGGCCCTGCTAGTTTTCTATGGTTAGTAGAGACAAAGTCTTGGCCTCCTGAGCTCAAGGGGCCCTCCTGCCTTAGTTTCCGGGTGTGCTGGAATCATAGGCATGAGCCACCCTGTCCTGGCCTAGGCCAAGGACTTTAACACCTTTGGTTAACTGCAGAAAGACTCCCTAGGGTGACCCTTTCACTTCATAGGAGCTTTAGGTGAAGGTCTCCACAGGAGAGAGAGAAAAAAAAATTTTTTTTTTTAAACAGTCTCACTCCCTTCCCTGGGTAGAGTGTCATAGTGTCATAACCCACAGCAACCTCTAACTCCTGGGCTCAAGAGATCCTCCTGGCTCAGCCTCTCAAGTAACAGGGACTACAGGTGCCTGCCACCACACCTGGCTGGTTTTTCTATTTTCAGTAGAGATGGGGTCTTACTCTGGTTGAGGCTGGTCTCAAACTTGTGAGCTCAGGCAATTCACCTGCCTCAGCTTCCCAGAGTGCTGGGATTATAGGTGTGAGCCACTGCATCTGGCCAGAAAGGGAAAATCTTGATGAGCTAAGTCATGGTAACTGAGAGAAAATCAAAGCCATTATTCTCCTTTCCTTCTCAGTGGACTTAGACCTGATGGAATGGCTGGAAACAGAAATTGTTTCATTCTCCTCAGGAGCAACTCCGTAGTTTGATTTTCAGGTGATACCGTTGCTAGTCAAAGAAGCTAGCATCTAAATTGTGATAATGCTTTCTCCCCTTCCAGAGTGCTGTAAAGCAATAAAAATTATAATGCCTTTATTCTAAGATGCAGAAACTGCAATAAAACTGATCAAAATGATTTAAACTACATTCAATAGCAAAAGAGAAAAATTGGGAACATCAACATTCCCTTCTGGTTTACTTTCAGTAATCTGTTCCAAACAAAACCAAGAGAATTCTCTGTATTTACGACAATTAATTAAAACAGTGATTAAGTACGAAATTCACTATGAAACAAAACTCACATGATTCTCTGACCTCGGAAGTCATGACTTTTCTAAGCCTAACTTCTCAGCTGTCAAGCAAAAATGCTTCCTGCTTGGTGGGTTTTCTGTGAGGAACAGATTTAATATTTACAAAACTAGAAAACAAGCAACCTACTGCCTGGCTCATCGTTGTCTGCTAAATAAATTACATTGACTGTTATTACACTATGCTTAGACATTGTAAATGATGTTCAATGCGGTATAATACAGAACATAATGAACCAATGAAAACAAGATGTTCTCTATGCCCCTAAGAATTCTCTGAGATATTAGGCTTTTGAAAGGTGCAATAACTGCTTTAGATTGCCGTTTGTCTGAAGGACAAGACCTGTTCCCTGAGGATGGTTGGGGAGTCCAAGTTAGGACACAATGCCTGTATTTGAAGATGCCATGAAATCATACATGTTTTCCCTCAGAAACTGATAAAGAGAGAACCACCGATTGACTTCAGAAATCAGACACGGGCATCAGACAGCCTGCCCCATGCTTTAGGGAGGACACACTTTGGCATGAGAGTATGAGTTGGGAAAATATTACTTTGGAAGATTCTTCTGGAAAAATGCAACCAATCTGGAGAAGGTTTGGTAGGATCTTTGCAACGTATCACATATGCTCCTTTTTGTTGTAGCTTTGACTTTGTAATGGTAGGTTCAGTCTGAATCCAAAAGAAGAAGTTTTGGTCAATTCAGTTGTTTATGCTGAATCCAAGCACTCTGAGAGACCGAGGCAGGAGTTCGAGACCAGCTGGAGCTAGAGTGAGATCTCCCATCTCTGCTAAAAATAGAAAAATAGTCTGGGCATGATGGCCAGTGCCTGTAGTCCCACCCACACAGGAGGGAGGCTGAGGCAGGAGGATCACTTGAGCCCAAGAGCTTGAGGTTGCTGGGAGCTATGATGCCACCTTTACCCAGGGTGGCAGAGTGAGACTTTGTCTCAAAAAAAAGTTGTTTATACTTGAGTTCTTCACACACTGAACTGGATAGGAAGTAACAACTCATTCCCCAAAGAGAATAGTAGCTATAACATTAACTGTTATCCCTCAAAAGATATATGGGAGTTCCTGACTTACACAGCCCACAAATGTCACCTTGGAAATAGGGTCTTTGAAGATGTCATCAAGTTAAGATGAAGTTATATGGCTTAAGGTGGACCCTCATCCAGTGACTGCTGTCTGCATAAGAAAAATTTGAATAAGGACACACACAGGAGAATGTTTACGTGATGATGGAGGCAGGGATTGCAGTTAGACTACCACAGCCAAGGAATACCAGAAGGTGGTAGGTAGAAGCTGGTAAGGATCCTTCCAGGGAGCCTGCAGGGAGAGCCGGGTCTGGCCAACATCTTGATTTCAGACAAGGTTGAAACCTCCAGAAATGAGACAAAGTTTCTGTTGTTTTAAGCCATCCAATTTGTGCTACATTGCTATAGCAGCCCTAGGAAGTAAATACAATAACAAAGACAATTTTTTTTTTTTTTGAGATAGAGTCTCACTCTGTCACCCAGGAAGAGTGCAGTGGTATCATAGCTCACAGCAACTTCAATCTCTTGGGCCCAAGGGATCCTCCTGCCTCAGCCTCCTGAATAGCTAGGACTATAGGCACCTGCCACCATGCCCAGCTAACCATAGCAATTTTGATGAAAAAAAAAAAAAAAAGAGGACCATGAAGGTTAATCACATTGCCCCAGATCACCTAACTAGAATGAGGTGCTCTGAATCTCAGACCCGGGGTAGCCTGCAGACCGGTAAGATTAAAGCTCTTGCCTTTTGATGGGCAAACAAGTTTCTGAGATCCAATCTGGGGGCTTTCCTTGGCCTCCACATCAAACCACAGACAAAACAGCCTGGCTGATTCACTAAGAACTTTTCAATTTCATACATATGGGACCTTGACAAAGACCAAATAAAAATTGCGTTGGTGCCTGTATTTCTTCTATTCTTCTTTCCTCTGGCTACAATTTGTGACTAATAGCACTTTTCCTCCTGGTCTCATGTAAACTGAAAAAGTAGTAAAGAATTGAAAATTTCTTTATGTGGTTTGGGGTTTTTTGTTTTTTAACCACATCTGTGACTTGGTATCAGACTTTTGGATTCTAATATGTGTACCATATCATAAACATGGGTTACTATGAAAGTTTTGAGACAGACTGTTATGGTCCCTTGTTTCACTTCTGAGAAACACAATGGGCAGGGGTGCGGGGGGGGGGTGTCCTCTCAGATTGACTTCTGCAAGGTCTGACTTTTTCAGGCCCTAGGTGTTACTGGGAGGGCTTCATTTGTTTCCATCCACATGGATTTTATGTGTCTTAATTTTTTGTACCTCAAAACTTTCATAATGACCCACATGTTACTCAGGTCCGTTTTATAATTTTGATAGATGAATCTCACTGAACAATTAAAATCGGAGATGCTTCTAAGGGGCAAAAGATGCCCCCTCTAATTGTCCTTTCTCTGGGATTTGCACATTCGGCTGCCAAAGACTTTGGTATTTGCCTTCTCAGAGTTTACAGCAGCTGCCAAGTTTCACCCTGTGCCTGCTGATTTGGTCCAGTGGTTCAGGTGAAACCAGCAACATTTGTTTAAAATGCTTCTCACCAGGTTTTGTTTGCCGAAGCTGATGTGTTTTTTGTCACTAATTCAATAATGCTGTGACGGCAGAGCTGGGCATGTGGCACTCTGCCTAGAAGTACCTGGGAGTCACTGTTTCCACAGGACACAATGAAGGGTGGAAAAGGTCACTGGGGATACACTCTCCTAATTTGGTCATAGAGCCTCTCTGGGGAACAAAGCATGGCTCCTCACAGGAGAGGGAAAGCCACCTGTCCTCTTTCCAGGTCTCTTTTCCAGCTTATTGTCGTGACATACAAACAATCAAATTCCTCGGAAGCAAGGTGGCCTTTTCTGTATTGCTTGTAGTCTGCCACGCTGTGGCTTAATGAAAGCCGAGAATGCTTTGGTTTAGCTGGGGACAGCAAAATGTACATTAGAACCTCTGTAACTTGATGACCCAAGGGACTGTAACAAGCTGGTCAGCATACAGAGGTGGTCACTGTAAGGAACTAGGCCTAGTGTACTGAAACAGGCACGTGGTCTATGTCCAGGCTATGAACATTAGGTTGACTTAAGGTGGTGGTCAGTGGAGGGAGGTGATCAGCTATGGAGCTTCCACTGTTTTGGGGTTTGGGATAGTTAATAGGGTTGTGGGTATGGGAGGGCTGTTAATTGTGGGTTAGTTTTTTATTTTTGGGGGTTATTCAATACCACCATACTTTTCCCTCCTATGGTACTCACACACATTGATGTTTATCTTAAAATACTAATTGTAAATTGCTTCAGTCATAGTCATTTGCAACACTAGAGTCTGATAAATGTGAAATGTTTGAAATAATCTTGTTATTATTAACCAGTCAAGACCAGTTTCCCCAGATTAGGGCCAGCTAAGCCTTCTGCCTGCACCTCTTGGCCTATTTCCCCCATTCCTCTTACTCTAAAGAAGACACCAAACTTCTAGGGGCTCCTTCTGGTAACTACTAATGGATTTTCCCTCTATGATGCACTAATAATATTTTTGTGTTAATAGATTTACTTAATTTCCAGTTTTTAAGAAAAGTTCTGTATTGCTAACATTTACATTCTTATTTGTCTTCTTGTGAAGTTTTGTTCTTCAGTAATCATTTTTCTCATTTTTAAGCTAAGTGAATTTCCATCCACCCTTCGCTCTGCTGGGTTGGTTCTGGTTTCAGGTCCCTCTGATTCCTTAAGGACATTCTGGACGCCAATCAGGGTCAGACTTCCTCCGAGGATATGAGGGCACGTGATCCATTGCCTGGGGCCTGCCTGCTTTCCAGCACATAGACTTTGGGATAATCTTAGAAATGAACCCAGTTTGCTTTATTGAGATTATTCCAATTCTCTCCCTCAGGTAGCATCACACTTCCCTTTATGGTCTCGTTTAGCAATATCCTGTTCATGCCATTGAGAAAATAACTAAAGATGCAAAGTTTAGGAACAAACTTCAGGATATTTTAGTTTATTTGTTGTTAGAAATTAGAAAATTCAGTCTAAGCTTTACAAAAGTCTATGCTACCCATACACAAATCATGTTTAAATTCCATTCTGCAAGTCATAAAAGAGTTCCTTTGTTGTACCAGAGACTGATTCTTTGGTGGATGCCAACTGTGGAGGCTACAGAATTAGATGTGATGGAGAACGTGGTTGCTTCAAGCAATGGTGAGCTTGCTGAATTTTGACAGCAACGAAGGAACCAGACTAAGGATTTCAATGTGGAGACCAGAGACAGACAAGTGACTTAAGATTAGGCTACAGGGAAGGAGTAAAGGAGAGGAAATAGCAAACTTCTTTCAAGAATGTGTAAATGTTTCTAATACTTTCTACCAAGGTAGTCTCTTAATAACAATAATAATAATAATCCCTGGGGCGGCATCTGTGACTCAGTGGGTAGGACGCCAGTCCCATATACCAAGGGTGGCAGGTTCAAATCCAGCCCTGGCCAAACTACAACAAAAATAGCCAGGTGTTGTGGTGGGCGCCCGTAGTCCCAGCTACTTGGGAGGCCGAGGCAAGAGAACCGCCTGAGCCCAGGAGTTGGAGGTTGCTGTGAGCCGTGACACCATGGCACTCTTTGAGGGCAATAAAGTGAGACTTTGTCTCAAAAAAAAAAAATCCCCATAGTCACTCTCTTCTTATCAATTTCTTTAATTTCAACTCTAATAAACAGTCATGTCCCTACCAAGTCATCTGAACCTTGAATCTGTGTTATGTTTTAAATGCTGTTTTTTAGAACAGACACAGATTTTTTTATTCTCATTTTATTCATTCTTGAAAACTCTATCTTAAAAAGAAAAAACTTCAGACTTACAGAAAAGTGGGAAGAATAGTAAAATAAACTGGAAAGACTTCTCACCTAAGGTTCACCAGGCGTCACGGTTTTGCACATGGTGCTGGCCTTCAATAGATAATAGATAGATGATGTGTAGATGATGCACAGATTGATGTGTGAGTGTGCACATGGTATAACTTAACTCTTAACGTAGAAGATAGATAGATGTATATATTCTAGGAGTATTATATATGCTTGAAAAATATTTCTAAACAGATATTTTATATATATGGAGAGAGTGAGAGTCTTACTTTGTCACCCTCAGTAGAGTGCCATGGCATCATAGCACAGAAACCTCAAACTCTTGGGCTCAAGTGATCCTCTTGCCTCAGCCTCCCGAGTATCTGGGACTACGGGTGCCTACCACAATGCCAGACTATTTTTTTGAGACAAGGTCTCAGTCTGGATCAGGCTGGTCTCCAAAGAGTGAGCTCAGGGCAATCCACCCTCCTTAGACTCCCAAAGATAGTATATTTGTTTGAGAAAGTCATATTGATTTGACACCTGTAGTACAGTGGTTATTGGCCACATACACACAAGCTGGTGGGTTCAAAATTGGCCTGGGCTAGCTGAGCTACAATGATAACTGCAACAAAAAAATAGCCGGGCATTGTGGCAGGCACCTATAGTCCCAGCTGCTTGGATGACTGAGGCAAGAAAATCTCTTAAGCCCTAGAGTTTGAGGTTGCTGTGAGATGTGATGCCATGGCACTCTACTGAGGGCAACATAGTGAGACTCTGTCTCAAAAAGAAAGAAAGAAAGTGTATTAAGGTGTGGTAGTGTATGTTTTCATCCTGGAAATCATTTCTGGATGGAGTTTTTTCACCTATATTCTGCATTTCTATTTCATAATGAAAACCCAAATAATTAGCAATGTGAATCATAGGGTTCTCTTTATATGTTGATGGACATCTTATTAACTTTTAATCATATAACAGGTTTAATTATATAAAAAATTTTCAAATACTGTTTATGACCATTTTCATTAAAAATTCCACACTAAGAGGTTAGGAGCAGTGGCTCATACTGGCAGTCCTAGCACTCTGGGAGGCTGAGGTGGGAGGATCACTTAAGATCAGGAGTTCAAGACCAGTCTGAGCAAGAGAGAGACATTCCCCCCCAATCCTCCACCTCCCACCTCCTATGTACCCCCCGCCCCCATGCTTACTATCCCTTACCCCCCACTTTCACATACCTCCATCCTGTCTCTGCTAAAAATAGAAAAACTAGCAGGGCATGGTGATGGAGCCTGTAGTCCTAGCTACTGGGGAGGCTGGGACAGGAGGATTGCTTGAGCCCAGCAGTTTGAGATTGTTGTGAGCTATGATGCCATGGCATTCTACTGAGGGTGACAATGAGAGAGTGAGACTCTGTCAAAAAAAAAAGGAAAGAAAAGAAATGAAATCAAAACTTAAGAGTTTTGATACCTTTTTGTAGTGTGCCAACATTTAATCAAGAACATCAAGTTCTTCTGCAGTGATAAGCCAACAAATGTTGGGACAGTGAACAGATGAATTAAAACACAGACCTCGCGCTGTCCAGCCATTCACTACAGGGTTGTGCGTCCTCAGCTAAAATGTTTTGAAAACTTGGACAATCCCAAGCATGGAAGACATGTAAGACAAGGATCAGGTTGGCTTCCTGGGAATTGGATGTAAAAGAAAAATTGCTCATAAGTCAACAGGGCATAATAAGTCCCTTGAGAGTGCAGATAGGTCCCCTCTGGAGGGAGGAACAGCAGAGGCCTCTGCCAACTCCACCTGAGGGCGGTGTCATGAGGGAAAGTGGCTCCTCTGGGCAAGGTTTCGAAGACAAAGGAGAAGGCAAATTGGGATGCAGGTGAAAGGTCTGATGGAGAACCTTCTAGATAGCAGTGTTCACACGAGCAAGGAAATGCATTACTTACAAAACACTAAGTCAATGACTACTAGCAAATGAAAGAAGTCCAAAGTGTTAACACAAGATTGCTAGAAACAAAAATAAATGGGGCAGTGCCTTGAGAATTCTATCAAACAGAATATGGCTGCTAACACAGTATTGAAAGAGAAGAAAGAGCTAGGGAGTTTGCCGAAGATTTAAATTGTTAATGGCATTAACCGTGGGAGATTCCCTGAGGAGGAGAATCTTTAAGGAAGGGTAGAATGTGATCAGTCTTACTAAGGAAGTAGTTTTATTCCTGCCTTGAAGGTAGTGTTTAAGGTGGAAGGATGTTTAATTAGTTTGGTTTAAGTATTTTAAAATAACAAACAAATTAAAATTCAGTTAAAGAATCATTTTCTTCAGTAGAAATGACAGGTATTTTTTAAAAAAATTAATTGTAGGGCTGCGTGAGGTGGCTCAGGGCTGTAATCCCAGCACTCCGGGTGGCCAAGGTGGGTAGATCCCTTGAGCTCTAGCCCCAGCATGGTGGTAGGCACCTGTAGTCCCAGCTACTCGGGAGGCTGAGGCAGGAGGATTGCTTAAGCTCAGGAGTTTGAGGTTGCTGTGAACTATGACCTCAAGGCACTCTAGCCTGGGGCACATAAATAAATAAAATAAAATTGTAAATTGTATAACAAACATATTAAAACAAGCAGATAAATGGAACCATAAATAAGCGGATGTTAAAGATCTTGTTAAAATACCCTCCCCCATGTGGTTATCACTTTGACCCCATACAACAATTCCTAGGACTTCGTTTCACTTAACTGGCTACCAAGATTGTCCTTCAGAAACACAACTGCCTCCACTTGCCCTTCTCCTCCGTACTGTTCTCTGCCTTGAAGGTAGCACCTGTTTTGACAATGCTTCCAATTAGTGTCTCTCGAGTGATTTGTATATTATTAACCTGGATAAGCTCTAATAGGTCTGCATTCTCTTCTTCGATTAGTAAATAGTAGTGGCTCCCGGAACAAAAAGTTCCTCGGGCGAGCCGGAAAATCAGAGCGCTTGCTGTGGACGAAATGCACAGAAAAAGATAAGGACAAGTACCCTCCTAAAAAATGATAAGTCTGATGAAAAAAAAAAAAAACCCAAACACCAAAAAACCCGCACCGGCTGCGCGCGCGCTTGCTGCACTTGACCTGCGGCGCCCGCGGCCGGAGTCTGTCTGTTGGGTGTTGCTATGGCAACGAAAAGCCAGAGGAACCCAATGAGCAGTCTGCGCCGCGCGGGGAGGACCAGCCATTTTACTTATGGAAAACAGTGTGGCATATTCTGCTGAGCTTCCCCCTGCAAGAGCCGTTTTTTTTTTTTTTTTAAACATCTATTGGCCAGGGGCATGTTGGTGTACAATTATGACCGCCACGCATGCCTGCAGGAGGCCGTGTGCACCGGCTGCTGACTGCGGTTGCAATTAGCTGATTGGAGAAGGTGGAATGCAGGGTGCATCTGCATATCTGCTCCTGGGCGGCAGAAAGGGGTTTTGTCTAGGGAAGGCGAGCCTTCTCTGCCTGCAATGTCATCTCCGCAGCTCTCCTTCAGCTCCCTCCCCTGAAAACTAAGGATCCGAAGGCAGGGTGTTGCTTTCAGCTAACTGTGTGCTCCCGGGGCGGCGTGCGTGTGGCGGGTCTGAAAAAGCAGGTGTGTGCCTGCCGGCCGCTGGACGGGAACGCAGGGGACACGCTCTGGGTTACCTGCTTCCTGGTAGCAGATTGCTGGCTCCACAGGACATCTGCCTGCACGGCGGAGGCCGAGCTGGAGAAAGGGCTTCGCGGCCATCCCACTAGACGAACAGAGGTAAGCTTTTTTGACCTTTTTGAAAACACAGCATTAAAATAATAATAATAACTGGAGCAAAACTTAACCTGAAAGATTTACCTTGATTGTGTGGTCTGGATTTGCCAAAGACAGACAGACACACACACATGTTTTTACAAAATATTACTAGAGGCATAAAGTTGTTTCAGCAAATTTAGGTTCTGGAAATTATGTGATAAAAAAAAATTATTGCTGCTGTGCCTTGGGGTTTAACAGAAATAGGTGCTGTTTGAACAAATTAAGATGGCTTGCCACTCTGGCTGGTCTGCATAGCCCACGACATTTCTCTCTTTCAAACAATGGATTCTTTTATGACCTGCACTTTGACATATATTAAGGGAACTGCATGGAATCAGCCGGGAAGCATTTCTTTTTCTACCTTGTGAATGGTTTATTTAACTCATAACACACCTATGTATTGAAATTAAGAAATTGCTGTCCCTAGGCTGGTCACAGTGGCTGGCGTGTTTTGTACTTGTTTATTCTGGACAGAGTGGCTGTGCTGTGCTGTTTGATTTAGTCCTGGGTAGCTGCAAGGCACACTGTGGATCCTGGAAGCTGTTTGCACCTCCTTTCCCAGTACCATGCATGCCACGCTAACCCAGAGGACAACACCCCCATTGTGTTCCCCCAGCTCAGAATCCAGGGAAAGAAAGGAAGTGAAGGCTTTGAGTTGAGTTCAGCACAGCTATAATATGTGGCGGTAAAACTTCTTTTATTGCAGGATTTTTCTCCCAAGCAGATGAGTTTCAGAGATAGTGAGACCCCAAACACCACACATCTGCTTCTGTGCACGAATATTTGCAGTGGATCTTTGCTGTCCGTTGCTTGGTAAGACTAGGACAGACTTTGAAATGCCATAGGAATTGTCCTGTTGTGGGTATTTCTTTGATTTATAGTCTCTTAGGAACAGAGCTGTTATTGTAGATTGAAACTGTTCAGTCAAATCAAAGTCCCCAGTAAAGAAATGACTACATAATGATTAAATTCTGTTTCAGCAACATTTCAGCTTTACCTAAATCAATTCTTTACTTTTTGGGGGGGATGGCTGGGTGATCTACCAGAAATGTCAGATCATTTATAAAGCTATTGAAAGTATTTGATGAAAAATATTTGGTTGAAAACATTGACGAAAACCTCTACCTGCTAAAGGTGAGCTCTACCGTGAAATTTAAAATAAACTAAATTTATTTTAATTGCCACTGAGATCTGTTTCCAAGAAATATTGTTTTATCTGCTACCTTCTTCCTCCAAAATATGGCAACAGAGTTTCTTTAGAATTTTAAGTACAGTGTAATTTTCACTGATGCCTGTGAGCAGGAATCACCTGTCTCATAGAGACAGCTCCACTAATATATACTCAGAGGAGGGAACTGTAAAGCATAGGAAGAATATTCAGCAAGACTTTTGTTCTACATGTTACCAATATTCAGGATTTAAAGACAGACTAGGCAATCTCAGTGGAGAGAACAATTGGAACATTTAATGCTGTCAAGGACTAGGATTATGCCTGTGTGAGGATGGTTGTTTGGGACAAAGTGGTGCAGCGGTGGCCTTGTAGTTCACCTATGTTTAACTTCCAAAGCTGAATGAACAAACTTAGTTTTCAGTCAAAGTCTGTAAGTGAAAGTATTGGCCGAGTACGTGACTTTATTGGAGGAGGTTGAAAGGAAGAGTCTCACCCACCACCCCCCAATGTAACTCCCTTGGGAACGGAAGGAATTCTTAAAAAACTAACACAGCTCAAAAATCTGAAGCAAGAAAATGATTTTGTATAGTTTTATGTGGGGAGGGGGGCCTCTGTACTTTAGAAGAACAGATATAGAAACACCTAAGACACACCTGGCTGCTGTGCCCTGTTGCCTTTTTTGGTAGCGGTTGGCCCAGGAGAAGAGTGACACACTCTTTATACCTGTGCTATTTTTTCCTACGCTAATAATCGTTTTAAGGTGATATGCTGTGAAAAGATGAGCTCTCTAAGCCCAACTCTGCACAGCTATTAATTTAACAATTTTGAGATCCATACTCAGAAATGCTCCCACCACCTCATTTACTGTGCCTGAATCTTGCATTTACAGCACCACACTGAATTCATCTCTGCTCAAACCTTCCAGAGTTCACTAATTTCTGATTCTAAAGTACTTTTTCCACTGTCCAGAATTTGGCATTCAGACCAGACTTCACTAGCTTCTTATTGGTTACTGTAAATAAGGACTTAACCTTGAAATAGAAGCCCTGATACTGCCTTTGATCAAAGAAATTCAAAACGTTTAAAAACAATAACAACAATGAGGCTTTAACTTCTCTGATATGAAAATGTGGCTTTAGGATCACATTTTAATACAAGATATAAATGTCCTATAATGGATCATAATGTTCTGAGGAAAAAGCTTATGACATATAAATTTAAAGCAAAGTAACTGCAAAGTTTTAGTATGCAGATAATACTACTTTACTATAGTTAGGTATATTATAAGCATTTACAGAGGAAAATAAATATAGAATATAACCTCATTTGAAATTTGCCATAAAATCAGACTGTTTAAAACTCATGTTGAATTGATGCTGATTGGCAGGTGATTATATGGAAGATACTTATGAAATTGTTTTTCATACTGAAATTAGAAAAAAGTAAAGGCGAAGTGGAAAGAAACTAAATAATTCAAAGAAGTCTACAATGGCAGAATTTTCTTTTTTTTTTGTTTTTGTTTTTGAGATAGAGTCTCACTCTGTCACCTTGGGTAGAAGGCTGTGGTGTCATAGCTCACAGCAACCTCCAATTCCTGAGCTCAAGAGGTCTTCCTGCCTCAGCCTCCCCAAGAAAGACCTGGGACTACAGGCACCTGTCACCACACCCAGCTAGTTTTTATATTTTTATTATTAATTAATTTTGAGACAGAGTCTCACTTTATCACCCTTGGTAGAGTGCTGTGGCATCATAGCTTACAGCAACCTCAAACACTTGGGATCAAGCAATCCTGCTGCCTCAGCCTCCCCACTAGCTGGGACTCCAGGTGCTCACCATCACACCTGGATAGTTCTTTTATTTTTAGTAGAGACAGGGTCTCACTCTTGCTCTGGCTGGTCTGGAATTCCTGAACTCAAGGGATCTTCCCACTTCTGCTTCCCATGAGACACCATGCCTGGCCAGAAGAATTTCTTTAAATTTCCCTAAATAAACCTGAAGGGTTACTGATAATAACTTGTTATATTATACTTCCCTATAACTTGGACTATTCTTATTAAAAAGCATCACTCTTGATACAGACACAGTTGAGGTTGTAGAGACTTTGCGTACCTTGTTCTAAATTTGATGGCATGATTTTTTTTTTTTTTTGATAAACTTAATCTCAGTAGTTCTGTTATGGAAAAAATTGCCACAATTCTATAATCAAAAGTAAGAATATGTCAGTAATTTTGTTAAGAAGTAACAAATGCCTCTAAGACATCCATGTTGAAAGCAAAAGAATGGGTTCTAAGGAATCCAACAAGCTATAGCAAAAATAGACTCTTAACTAAGAGTTCAGACACTTGTAAAAATCTTCTAAGGGCACAGCAGGGAACAAAATGAAGAATGGTAAATTTTTTTAATGTTTGAAAAACAAACACAAATAAAGTTTTGGCCATGTTGCAGAAAGTTGCTTCTCCTTTTCTTTTTCCTTTTTTTTTTCTTTTTTCTAAGACAGAGTCTCACTCTGTCACTTGGAGTGCTGTGACATCATGGCTTACAGCAGCCTCTAACTCCTGAGCTTCAGGGATCCTCCTGCCTCAGCCTCCTGAGTAGTGGGACTACAGGAACCCACACAATCTCCAGGTAATTTTTCTATTTTTAGTAGAGATGGGGTCTTGCTCTGGATCAGGCTGGTCTCTAACTCCTGAGCTCAAGTGAGCCTCTTGCCTCAGCCTCCCAGAGTGCTGGGATCACAGGAGTGAGTCACCGTGTCTGGCCAGAAAAGTTATTAGTATAAATGTTCATTCTGTCCTCCTCCTCTAAAAAGAAGGTCCTATCCCTCCCTGTAGGTGAAGATAGCCACTTTCTCAATGACCAGTGGTCCTGTAAGAGGTGAGCACTGCAGAGATAGCCACCCTGCTGAGAGAAGCAGGCTCACGCTCTTGACCATGAGGAATTGTCCTCCGCCTGCTGATAAGAGTCAGCTACTGCTGCCCCACTGGGTGTTTCCAGTCCCTATCCCAATACTTTATACAGTTTGCCTCTACCTTACACTATTAAAAAGCAGAAGTAAGGAGGGAGAGGGGAGAGAGGAGAGAGAGGGAAACTGGTGTGCTCTCATCTAATGGGCACAATGTAAGGATACATGACACACCTCCTGGGTGTGGGACACAACTACAACAGAGACCTCACCTAATAAATGCAAACATCATAACCTAATCGTTTGTACCCTCAGTGATCAGAAATAAATATATATTTTTTGAATTAAAATATATTTAAGAAAGTGACAATTGGTTGCTTACAAGTGAGTTTTGAGGGTAGATGATCAAGATGCCTTTATACCTAATCTTTACAGTTCTCTGAGCCAAAGGTAACAAGGGAAACGTGAGTTAATAACAATGACCTCTGCTGTGCTTGCGCTGTCACACTTGGTGAACAGTTTGAGCCCTTTCTTTTTCTTTTCTTTTCTTTTTTTTTTTTTTTGAGACAGAGCCTCAAGCTATTGCCCTGGGTAGAGTACTGTGGCATCACAGCTCACAGCAATGTCCAGCTCCTGGGCTTAAGCAATTCTCTTGCCTCAGACTCCCAAGCAGCTGGGACCACAGGCGCCCACCACAACACCTGGGTATTTTTTGGCTGTTGTTGTCATTATTGTTTTTTTTTTTTTTTTTTGAGACGGAGCCTCAAGCTATCCCCCCATGGGTAGAGTGCCATGGCATAGTAACCTCCAACTCCTGGGCTCAAGTGAGTCTCCTGCCTCCACCTCCCAAGTAGCTGGGACCACAGGCGCCTGCCACAATGCCCCCCCATTTTTTGGTTGCAGCCATCATTGTTGTTTGGCAGGCCCGGGCTGGGGATTCGAACCCGCCACGTTGGGTGCATGTGGCTGGCTGAGCCCTTAAATATTTTATTTACCTTTCTGCTTTCTTATACCCTGGGTACTACTTATTAGGAACGTGATATGAACAGGGCAGAGAACATATTTTGAAACAAGATTCTGTTTCATTCTCTGAAGCCCAACTGTGCTGTAACTCACTTCCACCAATGTCTACCCCTCTATATATGCCCCCCCCATAAAAACAAAAACAAAATGAATTTCATGTTGGCAGGAAGCTGCACTGGGCAAAGATATCCTACCCTCGGTACCCTCAGGTTTGCAGGACATGCCTTTTAACCTACTTTCATGAAGCAGCAAAACTGTTCTGAGGACAGCCAGAACAATTTAGAAAGGTCTGTGGCCACCTGAGGTAGCCACCAGGATCTCTAAAAAAGACATTCTAGTCTCAGCCCCCAGCTCTGCTCCAGACAGGTGGGTTAAACTTGAATAAATCAATTAGTATCTTCATGGCACTAGGACAGTCCCTGCCTCCAAGTAATGCATGAGCTCGAGGGAGGTGATGAATAGGCCAAAGATCCCTGAGAGCCCTGGCCAAGGTGTGGCTGCCACCAATCACCTGACAGCCCACAAAACGGAAGGAAACAACAAACAGTATTGTCCCGAGTGTCTAGGGACAGCAGGATCTGTCTCTCCCACTCATTACTCTCTGAGATCCATCCTGAATGCACCAAGCCTACCCTACAACCCCCACAGACCTCTCCATCAATCCGATCTACCCTAGAAATAGTGGAGCAGTTGCTTGAGAGCCTGCATTTGTGTGTGTTACAGGTTGGATTTGAACGGGACACAGGGGCAGACCCAATCAAAGCCTCACATGGGGGTACTCCAAAGGGACCCCAAACCTCCAGCCTGCCTGACCTTGAAATACACTGGGATGATGAAATTCCTCCAGGACCAAGTCTATTAGAAAATGGAGTAAAATCTATTAGTAAATATTCCTGAGAATATTTTAAGGCACTGGTCCTTGACCCGGGATATGCCTCGGAATCTCTTCGGATGCTTTAGAATCCCAATACCCAGACTGCACCCAAGACCAATTCCATGAGAATATCTTCAGGCAGAACTCAGGTTCAGGTCTTTTAAAGCTGCCTGGGTGATTCTAACATGCAGCCAAAGTAGAGGACCATTATTTCAAAAAAAGACATGGCTCCTAAAATCTATAGGAAGCTATCCATTACCTGAAGGTTCATCACCTGGCCTGCCTCCACCCCTTCAACCTCGTGCAGTAAATGGCCAACAAGCATATGAAAAGATACTCAACAACATCAGTCAATAGGGAAAAATGCAAATCAGAATGAGAGACAACTTCATACCCACTAGCATGGCTATAAAAACAAAACAAAGTAAATGTGGATGAGGATAGGGAGAAACTGGAACCCTCCTACATTGCTGGTAAGAATGTTTTGAAAGGATATGGCCATGGTGGAAAGCAGCTTGGTAGTTCCTCAGTATATTAAACAAAGAACTACAATATGACCCAGAAATTCTACTCTAAGGTACATATCCAAAGGATTTGGAATCCAAGGTTCAAAGAAAAACTTGTACACAAATGTTCATACTGATACAGAACAGGTGGCACCCCAGACAGCTCAGCCAGCTGAGCTGCAGGACCTGGCACAGGAACCAGCAGGCTACAGGGTAGGCAGGAGGGCCTTTAGGAAGCTCCAGTAGCCGGAGGGGCCAGACAACTGCTGGGGAGGCACCAGCACCTTAGGTCTCCCTCCCCTTGCACTTGACACCCCCCCCACTCCCCCCACCCCCAATTTCCTAGGCCTGGTCAATTTCATGTAAGTTTCCTAAGCCTGGGAATGAAAGGGATTATTGCCATTCATTTGCTACCCAGTCCCCCCCTAAATGTAACTACTAAGCTAAATGTAACAACTGAGTTCTAGTTAAATGTAACTACAGAGGACACCATGTGAACATATATACCCCCTGACAAAGAGCTTGCAGAGAGACAGAGAGAGGGAGTGAGAGAGCTTTTACCCTGACCTGGGTTCTCCCTGCCCAGGAGGTTTGGTGTTTTTGTATTTTTTTCTGTAAATAAATCCTGTCTTACCACTGTTCTATGGTCTGTGGATTCATTCTTTGAATCACCAAGACCAAGAACCTATTGAAGATGAAATCCAATACTAGCAGCATTCACAAAAGCCAAAAACCAGAAAAACCCAAATATCCATCAACTGATGAACAAATAAACAAAATATGGCATATTCATTGTAAGACAAATGAATATTACTCTCCCCATAAAGAAGAATGAAGTATTGATATATGCTATACCACAGATGAACCTTAAAACATCATGCTAAATGAAAGCCAGTTACAAAACAGTACATATTAAATGACATCATTTCTATGAAATGTCCAGACTAAGCAAATCTAACAGAGACAGAAAGTAGATTAGTGGTTGTACAGGAGTGAAGTAATCTGTGTGCCATAATGGAACAGCATAGATGGAGTGGTTTATAAACAACAGAAATTTATTTCTTACAGTTCCGAGGGCTAAGAAGCCCAAGATCAAGGTACTGGAAGATTTGGTGTCTGGTGAGGGCCTACTTCCTGGTTCACAGAGGTAAGAAAGCTCTCTGGTTCACAGGGTGAGAAAGCCTCTTTTATAAAGGTACTAATCTCATTCCTGAGGTTCCATCTTCATGACCTAATCACTTCCCAAAGTCCCCACTTCCTAATATTATCATACTGAGAATTAGGTTTCACCATGTGAATTTGGAATGGACACAAATATTTAGACCAGTGGTTCTTAACCTTCCTAATGCCACGACCCTTTAAGACAGTTCATGTTGTAGTGACCACCAACCATAAAATTATTTTCGTTGCTACCTCATAACTGTAATTTTGCTGTTATGAATTGTAATGTAAATATCTGATATGCAGGATGTATTTAGGCAAGCCCTGTGAAAGGGTTGTTTGACCCCCAAAGGGGTCGCAACCCACAAGTTTAGAAATGCTGATTTAGACCATAGCTTCAAATAACTACCAAAGAACAAGAAATTTAGGTCTAGCAGGTTCTTAATAAGTAGTATTATTACTGTCACTTATTACCAGGATACTTTTTTCTAGTATTTGAACAACATAAAACTAACCCTTTGACTATGGAGAGTGAAACCTGCCAATCAAGGTGCACAGGGATCTTGCAGTGATCAGATCATTAGGATATACAGAGGTGCTATTTTGTTCATTACCAGGAAAATGCAACACTTGTAACAGTAAGAAATATATAGGTCCCTCATGCTCCCAACTTGAATTGAATGAGTTTTTCTCCTATGGGGGCATGAATAGGATTGTCTGTTGGCTTAATATTAGTATTGAGCACAATGGATATTTGCTTTTCCATTCTTGTGATACTTTACTGAGATTATGTTTCACCTCCATCCAGGTTAATACAAAAAATGTGAAGTTACTATTTTTCTTATGGCCAAATAGTATTCCATGGTATACATACACCATAGTTTGTTAATCCATTCCTGAGTTGATGATGGGCATTTCGGTTGTTTCCACATCTTGGTGGTTGTAAACTGAGCTGCAATAAACAATCTAGTATAAATGTCCTAATGATAAAATGATTTTTTTCTTAAGGGTAGATGCCTAATAGTGGGACTACAGGGTGAAATGAGAGGTATAATTCAAGTTCTTTGAGGATTTTCCATACTGATTTCCAAAGAGGTTGTATGAGTTTGTAGTCCCAGCAGCAATGTAAAGTGTTACACTTTCTTTCCGCATCCCCACTAGCATCTGCAACTCTTGGACTTTGTGATGTGGGCTAATCTTACTGGGAGTAGGTTATATCTCAGGGTGGTTTTGATTTGCATTTCTCTAATGATCAGGGGCAATGAGCATTTTTTCATGTTTGTTAGCCATCTGTCTGTTTTCCTCAGGAAGGTTCTATTCATGTCTCTTGCCCAGTAATATACAGGGTTGTTAGCTCTTTTTTTGTTAATTTGAGTTCTCTATAGATCCTAGTTATCAAGGACTTTGTCAGATTCATAATATGCACATATCTTTTCCCATTCTGAAAGTTATTTGTTTTGATCATTGTGTCCTTAACTGTGCAAAAGCTTTTCAGTTTAATTAAGTCCCATTTGTTTATTTTTGTTGTGGCTGCAATTGCCACAGAAGTCTTCTTCCTAAAAATTTTTCCCAAGGCGGACATCTTCAAGAGTTTTTCCCACACTTTCTTCCAGAATTTTTATTGTTTCATGTCTTAGATTTAAATCTTTTATCTAGGGGCGGCGCCTGCGGCTCAAAAGAGTGGGGGGCCGGCCCTATATGCCAGATGTGGCGGGTTCAAATCCAGCCCCGGCCAAAAACTGCAAAATAAAATAAAATAAAATAAAGATAAATCTTTTATCCATCTTGAATCAATTTTTGAAAGTGGTAAAAGGTGTGGGTCCAGTTCCAGTCTTTTACATGTGGTTACCCAGTTCTTCCAGCACCATTTATTGAATAGGGATTCTTTCCCTAGTATATGCTTTTGTTTGCTTTATCAAAGATCAGATGGCTATAAGAGATTGGTTTCACTTCTTGGTCTTCTATTTGGTTCCAAATGTCTATGTCTCTATTTTTGTGCTAATACCATGCTGTTCACTGTGGACTTGTAATATAGCCTAAAGTCTGGTAGGGTGATGCATCCGGCTTTGTTCTTATTACTAAGAATTACCTCGGCTATATAGGTTTTTCCTGGTTTCATATGAAATGAATAACTATTTTTTCCAAATCTTCAATGTGTGATGTTGGTATTTTAATAGGAATTGCATTGACTCTGTAGACTGCTGTGGGAAGTATGAACATTTAAACAATGTTGATTCTTTCTAGCCAGGAGCATAATATGCTTTTCCATCTGTTAATGTCTTCTGAAAAGTAGAACTACAGACTAATTTCACTAATAAATATAAATGCAAAAATACTCAACAAAATCTTAGCCAAAAGATCACAGCTACACACACAAAAAAAAATTGAGGCTAGGGCTTAGTGCCTGTGGCTCAAGCTGCTAAGGTACCAGACACATACACCTGAGCTGGCAGGTTCGAATCCAGCCTGGGCCTGCCAAACAACAACGACGGCTACAACCAAAAAATAGCTGGGCGTTGTGGCAGGCGCCTGTAGTCCCAGCTACTTGGGAGGCAGAGGCTCCAGGAGAATCACTTGAGCCCAGGAGTTGGAGGTTGCTGTGAGCTGTGATGCCAGGGCACTCTGCCCAGGGCGACAGCTTGAGGCTCTGTCTCAAAAAAAAAAAAAAAATTGGGGCTGGGCAGTGACTTACACCTGTAATCCCAGCACTTGGGAGGCTGAGGCAGGTAGACTGCCTGAGCTCACGAGTTCGAGACCAGCCTGAGCAAGAATGAGACTCTATCTCTAAAAATGGGCAGTGTGGCGGGCGCCTGTAATCCCAGTTACTTGAGAGGCTGAGGCAAGAGGGCTGCTTGAACCCAAGAGTTTGAGGTTGCTACGAGCTAAGATGCTACAGCCCTCTACCAAGGGTGACCAAGTGAGACTCTATGTCAAATAAATAATAGAAAAATAAAATAAAATAAAAATAGCCGGGCATTGTGGCAGGCACCTATTAGTCCCAGCTACTTGGAAGGCTGAGGCAAGAGAATCACTTTAGCCCAGGAGTTTGAGGTTGCTGTGAGCTATGACCCCAGGGTACTCTACCAAAGGTCACAAAATGAGACTCTGTTTCAAAAAAAAAAAAAAAAAAATTATACATCATGATGAAGTAGGCTTCTTCCCAGAGATGCAAGGCTAGTTTAACAGATACAAATCCATAAATATAATTCGCCTTATCAATAGAAGCAAAAACAAAGACCATGTGATCCTCTCATTAGATGCACAAAAAGTATTTGATAAAATTCAGCATTCTTTTCTAACAAGAACACTCAAGAAAATAGGCATAGTTGGGTGGTGACTGTGGCTTAGTGAGTAGAGCATCAGCCCTATATACTGAGGGTGGCGGGTTCAAACCCAGCCCTGCCAAGCTGCAACAACAACAACAACAAAAAAATAGCCAAGTATCATGTCAGGCGCCTGTAGTCCCAGGTACTCGGGAGGCTGCGGCAAGAGAATCCCCAAGCCCAAGAGCTGGAGGTTGCTGTGAGCTGTGATACCTCGGCACTCTACCAAGGGTAATAAAGTGAGTCTCTGTCTCTATTAAGAAAATAGGCATAAGTGACATATTTCTTAAACTGATTGACATCTATGACAAACCCACAGCTGATATACTGAATGGAATAAAACTGAAAGCTTTTCCACTTAGAACTGGAACCAGGCAAGGATGTCCTCTATCGCCACTACTTATTCAACATAGTTCTGAAAGTTCTAGCCAATACAATCAGGCAACAGAAGGATATAATAGACATCCAAATAGGGGTAGAGGAGGACAAACTCTCACTCTTTGCCAATTCTAAGATCTTATACTTAGAGAACCCCAGAGATTCAACCACAATACTCCTGGAAGCGATCAAGAAATATAGTAACACCTTAGGGTAAAAAATGTCCACAAATCAATAGCCTTTGTATATGTCAATAACAGCCAAGTTGAGAAGCTAATCAAAGACAAAGGTCTCTTCACAGTAGCTTCAAAGAAAATGAAATACCTAGGAATATACCTAACAAAAGAGGTGAAGGATCTCTACACAGAGAATTATGAAACCCTAAGAAAAGAAATTGGTCCTTTTTCATGACTCTTATAAGACTTTGTATTTGGAAAATGAATAGGCAACAACTAACATCTTGTTTGAAAGTCTATAGGCATTGTTGATATGCGAAGTCAAAAGGTTAAGTATGTAAATTAATAAGAAACCACAAATTAGAGCTTAATAAACTAAACACTTTACTTACCTCCTCGGGGAGAAGGAGAATCATGCCCTCCAATGACCACATGGATACCAGAACCTTCTAGCTTCACCTTCCATTTGTCTATGATAGTCCTAGACTTGTCCTGAAAGCATGAGGTTGGCGGGTCAGGAAAATTCCCTCAGAACAGTCAAACATAACTTATATACCAGGGCCAAGTCACCCAACAGGAAGTTCACAAATACCTTACTGGCATCATTAAATACAGAGAGCTCCATGGTTCCTTCAAAGTCCTGCTGCAAAACAGAACTCAAACATTCATCCAACCATGGTTCAGCATTGTGGACTGGGAGAATAATAGACTGGAATTCAAAGGAAATGGATTAATGTAAGTATGAAACCTAATTTCCTTTCCCACTACTCTAGCGTGCTTCCCCGTCACCCCCCACTGTGCTTATTTCAGATGGCAAAGCCTAATTCATAGAATAACCCAGGATAAGGCCTCCACAGAAAGAACATTCTCTGACACACAAAAGGTATCTATTCTTTCCCTCCAAGCCCTTAACATTGTTTTACTCCATAAAATTTATCATGTCTTTGATTTTCCTGAATTGATCTTCCTTATGCTTTTAAAAGAGGAAAAAAGCCTGAGAGGCATCAAAATTGTTCCCAATTCAATGACAAATTCATTGTTTTCCAATCACTAGTCAGAACATTATCATTTGGTTGAAACAAGCATCTGTGTATCTTCCAATCCATTCATGAAAATAACTGATTAGAGGCCAGGTGGGGTAGCTCACATCTATAATCTCAGCCCTCTGGGAAGCTGAGGCAGGTAGATCACCTAAGCTCAGGATTTCAATATAAACCTAAGCAAGAGAGAGACTCCATCTCTACTAAAAATAGAAAAACCAGCCAGGCGTTGTGGCAGGCACCTGTATCCCAGCTATTTGGGAGGCTGAGACAAGAGGATTGCTTGAGCTCGGGAGTGTGAGGTTGCTGTGAGCTATGATGACACCACAGCACTCTACATAGGGCAGAGTGACACTCTGTCTCAAAAAATAAACAAAAAAAAAACTGGACATTTTCTGGGTGGAATAAACATTTCAGCAAACTATAACAAAGTGGCCCCTTTAAGTACCCTCCCAAAGAATGCTTTAACAAAGTATGGGGGGAAGAGGTTGTCCAAAGGAGCAAGTTGAGCAAATGGGACATATGATGTCCATTTCTATCTTCCTTTGTTCTACACTTAGTTTAGGGCTGGTTTGCCAGTAGCATTGTCCTTTTCTCGTGGAGCCCAACAAATAAAATGAACATTTTTAAAATGGTATGGAGTAAAACATTGATACCTGATTATCAACAAAATAACTGATCACAGGAATTATCTTAACTTTATACATTATCATATTATGCAATAGAGAATATCAATACAATAACATTAGTCTGTTCTCACCTTTGACTTTATACCCTTATGAAGAAAAGTGGAAAAACTCCTAAACAAGAAAACTAAAGTATAGGCCAGGCAGGTGTGTATATCTACACACACATACACACGCACACTTACATATTATGTGTATATTATATGTAACTACATAATAGATATGAATTTTTTAATACTAAATTCAAATGGTTATGAAAAGCTCATAGATAACGACTGTTGGAAAATTTAATTCAGTCAAGCTCTTTTCAAACAAACATCACCCTGAGGATGATGGATAATCCACCCTGAGGATCCAACAGTGATACCCCTTCCTGGACTTAGCTCTATGTGCATAAAACTAGTTCTGTAATTTCTTTACATATTTGCCTTATTTTATTTTTTGTCTTATTTTTTGAGACAGAGTCTCACTTTGTCACACTGCGTGGACTGCCATGGGATCAAGCCATCCTCCTGCCTCAGTTTTCCTATTTTTAGTAGAGAACAGGGTCTCCTCTTACTCAGGCTGGTCTCAAACTCTTGAGCTCAGGAGATCTACCTACCTTGGCCTCGCTGAGTATGTTTACCTTACTTTGGATTTACTGCTTAAAAGAAAAGGAAAGAATTTTCTTTCTCCAACAGAAAACATGAGAGTTTCTGTCAAAGATAGACCTCGATTAACCTCTGCCCCCAATTTTAGCAAGACTGGCATAGAAAACAGAATCGAGCCGCCCTTGGGACTGTCTCCAACAGCATAGCTCAGCCACAAGCCCCCACACCGGCCTCCAGTTCCGAGCTCCTGCAGACGCCCACACAGCAGGTGCGCGGGACCCGGTGCGGACGTCGGCCCCCTCCCCCATACCCGGGGGAAAAGGGGCCCTGCGTGCGTTCGGAGACGAAGGTCCTGCACCGGGACGCCTACAGGGGCTCCTGGAGCTGCATGCGGCAGTGCGGACAGGCAGACACCAGCCCTGAACACGCTCCCACAACTCCAACCACCACCGAACGCCTTCCGCGCCTTCGAACTTCTCCGTCCACCTGGTGCCTTTGGGCAGAGACCCTCCCAGGCAAGCGCCAGAGAAGTGGCGGGAGGGGGGGGGGGGATGCAGACCTTCCCCGGAGGGAGGGGCGGGGAGGAGAAGGAGGGGGATGGGAAAAGGCGAAGAGGAAGGGAGCCGGGGGAAGGGAGGAGAAGGGAGGAAAGAGCAGGAAGAGAGGAAGGCGGGAGGAAGGGGGTAACCGGGAAAGAGGGGAGGGCGGCTGCGGGCCTAAGAGGAGCTGGTGACTGAGAGGACACGAGGAAGAGGGGATGAGGAGACAAGAGGATGGCGAAACGCAGGGGGACAAGGGAGTCAGGGTGACAGGCAGCAAGGAGGAGAGGCGGGGGTTGAGCGGCCCAGAGACTAGGGAGGCCGTCCCGCACCTACCACACGGGACCCCGACCCGGTCACAGCGGGCTCCCTCCTAGTCTGCATCGCACGCTCCTCGCCCCGCCCCCGCGTTAGTGCCGCCTGAGCGCGTCACGGTGCCTACTCCTACGGCGCGTGCGCGGACGGCTCCGGGAGAGGGCGTGGCGCCAGGCTGCCTGCGATTGGTGGAGAGAGCTAAGGACAGGGCGGGATTTCGAGCACTGAGAAGCGCTCACAGGGCTAGCGTGGAGCTCGCCCTTCGCTTTTGACCCACCCTGTGCCCAGAATGGAGAAGCTGACTGGAAAGGGGCACCCTGAGGCCCCCTGAGCTGCCCACTTCGGAGAAGCCGACTGGAGAGGGGCACCCTGAGGCTCTGAGGCTCCCTGAGCTGCCCAAATGGAGAAGATGACTGGAAAAGGGCTCCCAGAGGCTCCCTGAGCCGCCCACATGGAGAAGCGGACTGGAGAGAAGCTCCCTGAGCGACGGCACATGGACAATGTTCACTGGTGATGGGGCTTTGTGAGTGGTCGATAAGTATTAACTGCTGTGAATAACCCTGTGGTAAATGCACACAAAAGAGTTCGGAAAATGAAGTTCTCAAACTCATCTTAGAAAAAGTGCTACATACCTCATTGATGAGCATCACTGCAGCCCCCAGATGGCCAAAGGGAGTGTAACAGAAGTGGGTATTCCAAGGCAACCGAAGTGATATTCAGCAAGGAGATAATGTAGTACTTTTTCTAGGATGCCTTCACAAACTTAATTGTCAAACCTTGTAGAGTATGGCCAGTCAGGATTTGTTCAACTGGCTTGCACTAATGATCCCAGTCCTAATTAATTTATAAGCATTACTTTCAGGACAAATACTTAGCTGTCCATACTACAATTAAATGCAAATTATTTCATAAATTAACTGTTACAACAAATCCCAATTTCTGGTTCAGGATCACTTCAGATGTGATTTTTTTTCCCCTTAAATTTCATCACTATTTGCAAATTCCATTGTAGTAGTTGAAACACTTAAGGCAGATGACTAAAAATACACCTTGGGCAGCACCTGTGGCTCAGTGGGTAGGGCGCCCATATAACTGAGGGTGGTGGGTTCAAGCCCAGCCCTGGCCAAACTGCAACAACAACAACAAAAAATCGTCGGATGTTGTGGCAGGTGCCTGTAGTCCCAGCTGCTTGGGAAGCTAAGGCAACAGAATTGCCTAAGCCCACGAGCTGGAGGTTGCTATGAGCTGTGACGCTATGGCACTCTACTGAGGGCAACAAAGTAAGACTCTGTCTCTTAAAAAAAATAAAAATATACCTTCCTTACAGTCCAACAAAAGCAATCTGAGATTTGCTTCCAATGACCTAATGATCTCCAGTGATTGGTACCTTATGAACAGTTTCATTTTTAAATGACAGGATGCACTATAGATTCATGGTAGTTGATGAGGGTCAGAGACAAGAGCTGCTGATGGTTTCTGTGCACTACCAGAGCACATTGCATCCAAAATTGGCTTGGATTTTCTTGTCTTCCTTCATGTATGTCTTCTGTTGCCACAAATTTGCTTTTCACTACCTTCCTCCTAATACAAAATAAATTTGAATCTGCTTTTTGGAAATATTCAAAACTCCAAGATGCTTTTCAGAAATAAAAGGTTGTAGTGGAGGAAGATTCTAAAATCCAAGGGTGGTGGGGCCTGAGGTCATTTCCCCCATAGTAGGAAGATAGATTCTTGGAGGCTGACCGAAGGATAGAGCCACGGGACTTACATCCTTATCCTGGTGAGGGATAGGAAGGAGCCTGGGGTGCATCAGAGTTGCTGGATTGATATTGTGTGGTCTTAAATCAGAGAGAAGTGAGGTGGTGATGGAAGAGGAACCATGTCATATGGGAACCTGAAGGGAAAGCAATACAAAACTCCCAACAGCTTTATGCTCACTGAGTGGACAGTTTTCTTTATTTTTAACTGTAAAAATGCAAAATGTTTGATGACTATATTTGGAGGGCTTAGTGCCAACTGTCAGGGGCTTGGAAGAGGAAACAACCAGATGCCCTCCCCCCCAATCTATATGTTGAAGCCTTACCTCCAAGGTGATGATGTGAGGAGATGGGGCTTTTAGAAGGTGAGTAGGTCATAAGAGTTTGCCCCCACGAGTAGAATGAATGGCCTTGCAAAATAAACGTGAAGGAATTTTAGTACTAGACTTCTCAATCTCTGGAACTGTGGGCAATAAATTTCTCTTATAAGTTACAAGATATTTTGTTACAGCAACACAAATTGACTAAGACACTTAGTACCCAAATTTAAGAACTGCACAACAACCCCTTACAATGCTGATATAGGAGGCAGAGATTCACTCCAGGTCATCGGGAACATGGTAAGGCTCCAGGGCACTAGGCTCCAGTGAGAATGATTCTGCCATGAGCACAGTGAGTAAAGGCTGAGTTAAAACTTTAAAAATGATAGCCAGACCCTGAGAACTCTGTGTTTCCTTTCCAAGTTTCCCAATGGAACAAACCTTGATGGAGCTCTGACTGGCTCTCTGGATGCTGCTTAGAGGTCAGGGTCACTCAGGACCATAGGAGATTCTGCATGTGGTGAACATTCCCCTCCAATAATAAATCAGTTCATAAGGAGTAAACCAGCTGTTTGACAGCATATCATGAGCACTGAGTGTATCTCTTCTATTCTTGTGCAAGTTTTAAAAGACTGGCCATAACTTACTGTGTAGATTTAATGTCTCATTAATGAGTTAAAGCCCAGGCTTTTTAAAAAAGTAATTTATGGGCTGTGCCTGTGGCTCAAAGGAGTAGGGCGCCAGCCCCATATACCAGAGGTGGCGGGTTCAAACCCAACCCTGGCCAAAAAAATAAAAATAAAACAACTGCAAAAAAAAAGGAATTTACAAGATAGTAGACCAGGTATGGATATAATCCCATGAATTCTGTCGTTTAGCAGCACGTATTCCTAGATACAAACCTGTAGAGGAATTCTAATTGCTATGAGGAAACCTTGTAGTATATTCAGGGGAATGTTGTGTTTCTTTTTTTTTTTTTTTTTTTTTTTTGAGACGGAGCCTCAAGCTATCCCCCTGGGTAGAGTGCCATGGCATCACAGCTCATAGCAACCTCCAACTCCTGGGCTCAAGCGAGTCTCCTGCCTCCGCCTCCCAAGTAGCTG
>CAUYQV010193302.1:0-15535 GCA_963574575.1 Galagoides demidoff | reverse complement strand
TGGATATATACCTAATAGAGGAATTCTAGGATCAAATGGCAGGTCTATTTTTAGTTCTCTAAGTGTTCTCCAGATGTCTTTCCAAAAGGAACGTATTAGTTTGCAATCTCACCAGCAGTGTAGAAGTGTTCCCTTTTCTCCACAACTATGTCAGCAAGACAAAAATTATTGAAAGAGAAAAAATAGGGCACTTTTTATGATAAAAGTATAAGGCAATATATAAGACCTAACAATCACAGATATCAAACTCAATATAACATCATCAAATTTCATGAAGCAGGCAGTGCTTGTAGCTCAGTGAGTAGGGTGCCAGCCACATAAACCCAGGCTGGCAGGTTTGAACCCAGCCCAGGCTGGCTAAAACAACAATGACAACAGCAACAATAACAACAAAAATGGCCAGGTGTTGTGACCGGCACCTGTTGTCCCAGCTACTGGGGAGCCAGAGGCAAGAGAATCCCTTAAGCCTAAGAGTTTGAGGTTGCTGTGAGCCATGATGCCTCAGCACTCTACCCAGGGCTACAGCTTGAGATTCTGTCTCAAAAAAGAAATTTCATGAAACAAATACATCTGAAACCCAGTGAGAAGCAAATTAATAGATGTTTATTCATTTTATCATCCTATGAAAAATCAAGCAGATAAAAATAAGCAAGGCTATAAAAGAGCCAACATTATCAACAAGGTGGATTCTATACATAATTTTCATATATATAGGAATAGATTTTCATATATTTGCATGTGTGTATATAGACATACATGTAAATATACACACAAAACACACATACCTTTGTATGTGTCTTTGTGTATAAGTATATATGCATATGTGTGTATAAGTATACGATTATATATATATAGTACTCTGTAAGTTGACTACCCAAGGGATTGTAACAAACTGGTCAACATATGGAGGTGGGCAACATAAGGAATAAGGCCTACTGTACTGAGACATACATGTGGTGCATGCCTGGTCTATGAAAATTAGGTCAACTTAAGGAGATGTTCAAATATGGCAGTTCTACTGTATATGTAAATTACTGAAAACAATACACTCCCTTTTCAAATGTTTATGAAATAGTCGCCAGACTCTACTATATATTATTCTGTAAAATATCAATAAATTCCAAAAATAAAAATCATATACATTATTTAATGCAAAAAAATTAGTAACTAATAACACCACCAGAAATAAAAAATATACCTACTAACTGGAAATTAACTAACTTGTTTTAAGGCAAAAATCAAAACCAAAATTAGAGATAATGGATAGTAGAAATGGTAATAATAAACATTAATAAATATATATCAGAATCTGTGGAATGTTGTTGAAACATTGCTCAAAGGAAAATGTATACATTGAAATCCATATATGTAAACAAGAGATAATAAAATAAATAAATTCAGTATATAAGACGTTAGAAAGGAAGTAAATGAAATCAACTTTAGAGAAGCAGAAGAAATTAAACTAAAAAAGATTAAAGCAAACAGTAATGAATTAGATAACAAAAAGTTGTAAAATACCTATAAAGAGGAATTATATGAGAACAAAAAGAAATGCATAAAAATAGAAGTAGGAAATAATTACAAACACAATATAATATCAATTGTGTTTAATGCTTTTAAAGTAATTTTGACAAATTAGATAAAATGAAAATCTTAGGAAGATACATACTGGTACTATTTACCTATTGCAGTGGTAAAAATAGAAATTATTATTGAATGGTAATCATTCCTAATAAGAAACTTGTTATGTCTATAGAATTTTGCAGGTGACTTCCATCCAACATTAAAAAAACAGATACTTTCAATGCTTTTCCAGAGCATAGAAAAAATGTTGATGTTTCCAACTATTTTATGACAGAATCTGATATTATAGCAAAAGATTACAAACTAATTTCACTTATAAATATTGATTCAAATATAGAAAACATGAAAATATATAACATGTACTAACATATATTTTCATGTTTTCTATATTTGAATCAATATATGTTGTCTCACAATATATATACAAAATACATGTTTCAATATTAGGAATTACCATAATGTAATTCTTTATACAAACAGATCTGAAGTGAAAGTCTCATTATAATTTCTATATATAGGGAAATAAATTTGAATACAATCTAACATCTATTTTTTTTTCTTGTTTTGGGTTTTACTTTTTTTTTTTAATTTTGGGTTAATATATGAGTACAAATGATTAGGTCACATTGTTTGTGTTTTTTAGGTAAAGTCCAAGTTGTCGTTGAGCCCTACACCTAGGAGGTGTGCCATGTACCCCTATATTCACCTGTTAGACCAAGATCTATTCTTGATCAAAAATTATAATAAAATAGGTATCAGTTATGATGTCTTAATTTTACAAATAATTTTAATTTTTTAAAACCCAGCATTACACATGAGGATACTCTAGAAATCTTCATATTCAAATAATGATTCAAGAAAGAAAGCTTAGAATATTTAATATTGTTTATTATATTTATTATATCTAGTGCATTCTATTGGGCACACTATAGTGATAGAAAACAGATATGTGTTTGCTTGGGGAAAGGGAGGAGAGAGTTGACTGAGATATAATATGAGAAAAATTGGCAGGTGATAGAAATTTTCTATATTTTGATTATAGTGATGGTTATATACTTGTATAAATTTGTAATTGTTAGGCGAATGAATAGTTAGCATTCATTCATTTCATTGTATGTGAACTATACCTCAATAAAGTTGACTAAAAAACCAAAAAAAATTATAAAGTGACAATAATCAAAACTGTGTAGTATCGGTACTTGCTATGGCAGAGAGATTGGAGAGATAGAATAGGATTATGGGGGAAATTTCTCCCACACATCTAACAATTTAGCATATGATAAAGACAACATAACTTATTAGTGAAGAAAAAATGGCTAATTCAAATGACATCAAGATAAAATAGTCAGGAGGTGAAAAAGAAAACTTCAAGGGTGGTACCTGTAGCTCAAGGAGTAAGGTGCCGGCCCCATATACTGGAGGTGGCAGGTTCAAACCCAGCTCCAGCCAAAAAAAAACTGCAACGAAAAAGAAAACTTCAAGCAACACTGTTATGGGTTGAACTCTGTCATCCAAAAAAGATAAATTGAAGTTTTAACCCACAGTACCTCAGAAAGTAGCCTTATTCAGAAACAGTGTCGTTGTGATTATAATTAGTGAAGATGAGATCAAACTCATTGGCTCCATAGTCTCACATGACATTATGTTCTTAAAAGAAGAGACAGACACACAGATGAAAGATAATCATGTGATGATGGAGGCAGAGACTGGGTGACGCATTTATAAGCAAAAGAACTCCAAGGACTGCTGGCCACCACCAGAAGCCAGAAGAGGCAAGAAAGTTTCTATCCACAGCCCAAGAGACAGCATGGCTCTGCTGGTAACTAAATTTTGAGCTTCTCACCTTTAGCACTGAGAAGGAATAAATTTCTATTGTTTTAAGTCACACAGTTTGTAGTACTTTGTTATAGCCCTAGGAAACTAACACCAGGCCTATGTAACTCCTTATGCCAAAAGAAAAAAAGAAGAAGAAATTACTGAAGACATTGAAAAGAAACAGTAATAAAAGAAAACATATAAGACATGAAAAGCAAACTTCAGTTAGTGGAAGATAGTATAACTATGACACAGTATTCAAAAGCTCCAAATTAAAACATGGCTGTAAGCAACTAATGCTTACAAGCAACTATGCTATAAGAAATTAAAAAAAACCAAAACCATGGCTGTAAGCAACTAATTTTTAAGATATTATTATAAAATAGTAAAATATGTATATCTCTTATTTGATTTGCTATGTTTTGCAAGGATTTTCTTATCTATATTTAAGAAAGAGATATTTTGTTGTTTGTCAAGGAAAAACAGCTTTTCTTTGAAAAGTTTTTCCATTTATTGTCAAGTTGTGGCATCAAAATTATACTGGCCTGATGTAATGAGCTAGAAAGTATTTCCACTTTTTCTATTTATTGAAATAGTTTACATAAAATTAGTGCTATTCTCCCCCTCCCCCCATGCTATGGAAAAATTCACTTCTGAAGCTATCTGTACTTGGAGATTACTTTATAAGAATGATTTTCATTACAGATTTAATGTATTTCATAGATATAGAACTATTTTGATTTTCTATCTCTTATTGATTTCTGTGAATTATGTTTGCTGAGAGATTTGTCTATTTCATGTAAATTTTCAAAAATTTTCACCTAAAATTATTTATAAAATCCTTTTTATTACTTTTTAATATTGGAAAGATCATAGAGATGTTCTGTATTTTATCTTGTTATTGGTAACTTTTGCCGTTCCTTTTTTCAAATATAAACATCCTTTTAACTTCTTTTAGGGAGAGTGCATTTGTGATAAACTTTCTTCATTTTTTCACTTGTCTGAAAGTATCTTTATTTTTTCACTTCCTCTATGGTATATAGGAAATATAATTCTAGTTTAGTTTTAGACAGTCTCAGCTGTTCAGTAATCTTTTCTTTCTCTTCTTTCTGGCTATATACAAGATGCTGTCTTTGTCTTTGGTGTTTGGTGATTTCATAATGAGTAGAATTTCATGTGTGTTATTAACATTTTAGGATAAATTTATTAATGATATCCTCTTACTATTTTTTTAATATTAGCAGAATATTCAGAGATGCCCTTTTAAAAATTATTGTTATTGATAATTTTGATTATCAATAAAAAAAATGGAATACAGCATTTGTATTAACCTGGATGGAAGTGGAACACATTATTCTTAGTAAAGCATAACAAGAATGGAGAAGCATGAAGCCTATGTATTCAATCTTGATTTGATGAGAATTAATGACATGGTAGGGGTGGCAAAAGGGGAGAGCAGAGAGAGAGAGAAGGAGGAAGGGGGTGGGGAAAAGGAAGAGCAGAGAGAGGGAAGGAGGGACAGGAGTGGGGTCTCAGTGTGTGACACATCTTGTACCCTCAATGAATCCCCAACAATAAAGTTTTCAGAAAAAAATTCTTGTTATTGATAATTTGTGCCTTTTTTTTCCCTTAAAAAATCAACCTTATTGGTTTATAAGTCTTTTCAAAGAATTAACCTTTGGCTTGGAAGAAGGAAAATAATTTTGAAAGTAAAGTGTGAAATCCAGGATAAAGAGTAGCAAAGAAATGAGTAAACGTGGGTAAATTAGAAAACTACTTCTGTAAACAGTGAAAACAATAAATATAAACTAAAGAAAACATAGTTTAATAATAGTATTAGAGAGGTAGATATAGAGTAATGATCAGAGTTAAAATATTCTACATTCTTTAACATGCTCAAGGAAGAGCAGGGCTTTTTTTTTTTGACAAAATTAAGTTTAATGTGCAATGTTAAAAATTCAAGAGTATTTTTCATTACAAGGAAGAAATAAGGTGTGTGGCTTCCAAATCAGTAAAGAAAAAAATGAAACAACAAAACTATTCAAAATAAGCCGGAAAATAATTTTTAAAAAGAAGCACCAAAAAAGCAGTACAATTAAGGTAGTAGAAACAAACTCAAATAGATGCATAAATAGACATGATTGAGTCAAACACTTTAGTTAATGATTAATTAAAATATCGTTTATGGAATTTCCA
The DNA here is from genome assembly GCA_963574575.1 of Galagoides demidoff. NCBI lineage: Eukaryota > Metazoa > Chordata > Mammalia > Primates > Galagidae > Galagoides > Galagoides demidoff. The sequence continues at coordinate 9,940 of CAUYQV010193302.1, read as the reverse complement.
GAGGCAGCCAAGCTGAAGTTGAACAACTGTGGCTACTTTCTGACACTCTGATTATCAATTACTAAATTATTGATACTGATTACCAAAATCTGTGGTCTGAATACTCATAGCAAATACCTGTAGACTCTAAAATGTAAAAAATAAAATGAAATGAAATAGTAGGCAGACTGAGGAGGAAGGAACTAAAACCTTGGAGAATAATTAGCTAACTAGTATTAATATGAGACAAAATAGACTATGAGAACAAAAAACCTTACTTACAATGGACATGTTTGATGTGGATATGAATAATTTACCAAAAGCCTATAAAATTATAAACCCATAGACATTTAATAATCCAGGACCTGACTTCAAAATATTTGTAAAACTTTTATAATGGGGAAATATTAAACACTACCACAATGAATGAAATATTCTGTCTCAATGTGAGTTATATCCTGTAGACCAAAAATGGGTAATATTAGAAATAGATATAAAATTTCATATAAGAAAATGAAGAAGCTTATTTAACTAGCATATATAAAATACTGTGTTCAACATTTAAGAATTCACATTATTCTCAAGTACACAAGAAACATTTAGGAAAAATACCCATACAACTATCAATAAAACAAGCCTCAATAAACTATTAAGAAACACTCTTAGGTCAAAGAACAAATCAGTTGGGAAATTAAAAAATCTTTGTACTAAACACTAATGAGAATCATACACAGGAAAATGTATGGGGTACAGATATATTTGTGTTTAAAGCCATAAGTACCTAAATTAGAAATGAAAAAGCTTCCAATAGATGAGTTCAGTATTTCTCTTAAAAATTAAGAAAGAGAAATTCAATAGAACAAACATTAAGAAAGAAAAAAAGATAAGAACCAAAAGCTGTAACAATGAAGATGCAAAAGGATGCACATCTTTAAAGCCAAAAGTTGCTTCTTTAAACAGTCAAAGATTAGTAAAATTTAATAGCAAAAAGGGAATAAATAAATAACATAGCTAATATTTAAAATAATAAGAATAGCATAAACCATTTAGACTATTGAATTTATATTTTAAAAACATTAAAATTGGTGGTGCCTGTGGCTCAAAGGAGTAGGGCGCCAGCCCCATATGCTGGAGGTGGCGGGTTCAAACCCAGCACCCTGGCCAAAAACTGCGCAAAAAAAAAAAAAAAAATTAAAATTTTAATGAAAAATAAATATTGGTTTAAGAAATAAAAGTCTAGTAGATATAAAATAATTCATAAAATTGTTAAACCCTCTGATGAACATAAAACTGCAGCCTTGGGGCCACATGTGGCCTTCTGGACGCTGTGACCTTTTGACTAAATCCAAGTTTTATTTTGGATTCCTTTTATTAAAAGCATTTGTTCTGTGAAGTCTGATTTATTTGAGCGGCCATGCTTTGGGATTTGGATGGGCACATGTGACCTTGAGGCTACAGGTTTCCCACCTCTGGCTGTTCTTTGTGGCAATATTTACATTGGAGGAATAAATTATTTCAATTATATACTGATAATATTTGAAAGCATACAACATACTAAGGTCTTAAGTAAAATACAAGCAGACTAAATTTAGTAATAAAAAAGATGATACATCAATCCAAGTTAGATTTAACTCAAATATGCAAGGCTGGTTAATTTTTGAGAATTTATCACAAAATTTAATAAATTTTTCTTAAAAAGAAGTAGGTAATTGTGGCAACAAATACAAAGTTTTTATTTTTATTTATTTATTGATTGATTTTTACTAAATCATAGCTGTGTACATTAATGCAGTCATCAGGTACAATGTGTGGGTTTTATATACAATTTGAAATATTTTCATGAAACTGGTTAACATAGCCTTCATGGCATTTTCTTAGTTATTGTGTTAAGACATTTATAGTCTACATTTAGTAAGTTTCATACGTACTCTTCTGTCTTTTTTCTTACAGCACAGATCCCACCGCTTTTGGGCCTCCATTATTTCTGATGTGAAGTACACTGTTAATCTTAGTAAAGAGCACTTGCAGATAACAAACTGTTTTTCTCTGGTTGCTTTCAAGCATTTCCTTTACCTTTCCACATTTTATGATGATGTGTCTGGGAGTGAACCTTCCTTTGTTTGTTTGTTTGTTTGTTTACCCTAGTTGGAGTACAATGAACTTCCTGGATGCATAGATAGATAATTTTCATCAAATTTGGAAATGTTTCAGCTATTATTTTTTTAAATATTCTTTTCTGCTCCACCCTCTTTCCATAGTAGTCCTAATAAAGTTTCACATTTTTCTGAGACTTCATTCTCTTTTTCCAAACTTTTTTCTTTCTTTTGTTTTTTTTTAATCTTTACTAATCCTGTCTTCCAGCTTACTATTCTTCTGCCAACTCAAATCTACTTTTAAGTCTATCTAGTGAATTTTTTATTTCTGCTTTTGTCCTTTTTCTCTTAAAAAATTCTATTTTGTTCTCTTGGGAAAAAAAAACTCATTTATACTTTGACATTCTTTAGTTGTTATGACATTGTCACCATTATCTTCCTTTGTTTCCTTAAGCATGGTCCTATAGCTCTTTGAACTTTTTAAATGTAAGTAGATTTATATTACAGGTTTACAGTAGCTGTTTTAAAGTCTTTTCTGAGTCCTATGTTTTAACCCCCTTTCAGGTGGTTTCTGTTGCCACCATTGTGAACCACACACAAGATAATAGAAATACTAAAGTTTCTAATATTTTGTGTGTGGTTCACTCCTTCCTCTTCCTTTGCTCATATCATAACTTTTGTTAAAAACCGGACATTTATGATAATATATTGTAGCAACTCTGGACACTGATTTTTCCTTTCAACTATTTTTTGTATTATTATTTTATAATATAAGATGAAATTTCACATTTTATAAAGACACCTAGAGAAAAAAGGAGAATATTTATGGGGTTGTTAAACATATTACCATATTAGTATAGTCTCTTTTTAGGCATTTCTGTTATGGTTGATGTTTGCTTTGCATGTCTTTACTCCCTGGCCTGAACTAGTTTTGTAAATTCTATTTCTTCCTATAGTTTGAAGCCTCCTCAGTGCAGTCCAGGGTGTGGGGGAAGTCGCCTGGGATTGTAGGGCTTTAATAGGACTTTCTGAAAATGTCTTTTCATGTTTCTCAGTCAAGAAGCTGCCTGTCACTCTTAGTGTCACGCTCAGCTTTTAGGGCACACTAATTACAGGCTGGTAGTTTTATTTAATTATTTTTTTTACAATACCTTGGGGCATAAGTTACATCACAATTTGATTCAATTAATTAAGAATGAATCACCTTCTTCACTGGGATGATTTTTTTGAAGCAAGTCAGTGAAGTTTGTTTGACCTCAGGAGGCCTCTTCTTAGCGGTCTCCCTTTCTGGTTCTCTCTAGTAATTAGTTGGCCCACAGTTTAGCTGACGCTTTCATGGATCTACCTGCCTCCTTTAATTGCTTACAACCTAAATCTCTATTTATTGTTTTTGAGCATGCTCTTAGACTCGAACTTTCCTATACACTGTTCCAAATGAAGTTGCTCCCTTTGGGAGTGCTTTGGAGCTCTCTGCTCTTCTGGGATGCTACTCTTTCTGAGTAAAAATTTCAGGCCACTTCTCCAGAGTTGGGGCTGGGGACAGCATCCTGCTTCTCTTGAGTGGCATCCCTGATTTATGAGCAGGGTGTTGGTTGGAGGCAGTGGCCTTCAGCTATTTTCTTGCCTCCCCAAATGTGGAAAGTTTACCTTACCAGCACTTCAGGCAAGACCAATCAGAAATTTACATTTTTTAATTAGATTATAACTGTATACATTGATGCATTTATGGGTTTCAGTGTACTGATTTGATATATGATGTGAAATGCTTACATTGAACTGATTAACATATCCATCACCTCGTTTATTTATTGTGGTAAGACTATGATACTCTTAGTAGTTTTGAAACGTACCATTGCATCATGCACATTAGATGAGGTTCCCCCGAATATCCTACCTCCTCCTGCCTTCTCCCTCCCCTCCCCCCTCTCCTCTTCCCCTTCACTTTCTGGACTATAGTTATGTTTTACCTCTAACTGGGAGATGGGTGAAGCAAGGGAATGCCTGGCCTCTTGTTCATATTTGCTGGTAACTTGGCCTCTGCAACATGGAACTAAATATGAATGAGACATGCTGGTGCCCCACTTCTCCTCAGGAGATACAGTAGCCCTGAGTAGGAACTGGGTAGAGAGGAAGCCCCTCTGACTAATTAAGCCCATTGAATGTGGTGCATTCATCACCCTGAGCTGGGAGAAAGGATGGAAGGGAAGTTCATGTGTTACCACTTCACACTGTTCCTACCAAGATACAATAGATTTTCTTGAATAAATGCTCCTTTATTGGTCTATGCCCTTAAGACAATTTCAAGATACTTTAAATGTATATTCTGTCTTAAATTTTTACCAGTTATAGTTATTTCACTCAGGAGAGGATCTGCATAGTTCTTCATGGTACCATTCTGAATATTGTCTACTTTGGAAAATTCCTTTGTAAGACAGAAAAAGAATCACAACTTGCAAAAGAAAAGAAAAAAGCATTTAATTGGATTAAAACTGAGAAACTCTCTTGATGAATAGAAAGCATAGCAACAGTGAAAAGACAGGCCACAGATTAGGAGAAGTTCTTTGGAGCAAGTATAGCCAACAGGCATGTAGAATATCTAAAGAAACTTCCATAATCAATAAGTAACAATCCAAAGGAATAAAATTAATAATAGGTATGAATAACAGCTTGTGGTGACAGTAACTGAAATTGTTAAAACACTCCTATTAACACTCAACCTTAGTACTTATCTAGTTAAAGCAAATTAAAAGCACAGTGAGGTATTACGATACACCTATCAGATTAGTAAGATTTAAAATATTTTATGAAAATCCCCAGTACCGGGATTGTAGACTTGGAATGCCATTTCCCACTGAAAGCTTCTTGGGGAAGTGGATGATTCCATGACATGGCCAGGATACATATAAAATGAGCATGGAATATCCTGTCATAGTAAACATCAAGAAAGGTATCAAACTGTCAAAGGGCGTCATGATCCAACTCAAGGAGGCTCTATCAGCCAAAGTGGAGAAATCTGAGCATCAGAAAGAATAAGAACTGAAATGGGTTGAAACCCATCACATATATTTAAGTTCATGAGGTTTTTATAAATATATTTATTGTTTTGACCTCAAAATAATAAAAAAAGTATTAGTCATTAAAGGACAGTTGTAAACTAAGTCATTTTTTAAATAACTAGTAAATAAATAAAATGAATCACTGTCTCATCTTTACAATACAAAGTCATCCACTAAGTAATCCAATAGCAGAGGATGAGAAATTTTTTCATTACAGAAGTATTCTAGCCATTCAGTCAAGAAAAAGTGAGAGAATTAGAATGAAGCATTTTGCAGCACTAAAGGATTATGAATTTAGAGACCGAGCACTAAATCACAATGACTCAGACAACCAGGCATTATATATATATATAAAACCCCAATCCAGCCCTGCAGCCTATAGACCCAACCAGCAATCTACTGGAACATATCAAATGACACCATGGAGATGCAGTCTGCAGAATTCAGTCTGTAGGAAACTCTACAGAACAACATACTGGATTTTTCTAAGGGGGGGGGTGAGGAAAGAAAATAGAAAGAGAATTCATAGACTAAAAAAAGGCATGAGACATATCAACCAATTGCAATTGTGAATTTTACTTGATACTTAACCACTTGATACAGTGGTTAAAACAAACTGTTAACAATGTTTATGATGGTAATGATGCAATTGGATTACAGAAATTATTTTTAGGTTTGGCAATGACATTGTGGTCATTTTATGAACGACTCCTTACAGTTTTAATATAATAACATATTTATAGTTTAAATGCAATGACATCTATGCCTAAGGTTTGCTTAAACATAACATATGAGAGCTGGTCACTGTGGCTCATACCTGTAATGCTAGCATTCTGGGAGGCCAAGGCAGGTGGATCACCAGAGCTCAGGAATTTGAGATCAGCCAGAGTAAAGTGAGACCCCATCTCTACTAAAAATAGAAAAACCAGCCAGGCATTTTGGTGAGAGCCTATAGTCCCAGCTACTCAGGAGGCTGAGGCAAGTAGATTGCTTGAGTCCAAGAGTTTGATGTTGCGGTGAGCTATGATACCATGGTACTCTATCCAGGGCCATAGACTGAGACTCTGTCTCAGATAAATAAATAAAAATTCAAGAGAGAAAACAAAGAAACAAAAATAACATATGATGGAGAAGTGAGTAGATGTGCATATGAAACAGTATTAGCTGTGAGATGATAATTCTTGAAGTGGATTGATGGATACTTAGAGTCTATTACACTATTCTTTTTCATGTTTAAAATTCTTTGTTGAAATGCTTACAAGTTTTTGACAACACCAAGTTTTAGTTAGGATGTGGAGCAATTAGTACTGTCAAGAGGAGAGGAAACAAGTTCTCTTTGGGGTAGAAATAAAGTAGACTTTGATATATTTGAAGCTGCAACTGAGCAATTCCGCTCTTGCATATACAATGACTATAGAGGTACTTTCACAAATGTGCACAAGGGGCAGGCAGAACACATTCAGAGCAGCACATATTTGTATGTGTTCCACATTGGAACCAACCTTGATGTCCGTCAACAGATCGTGACATATTCATCAAATGCATTTCACCAGAGCCATAAAAGCTAATGGACGACAGCAACATGAATCACTTTTGATGACTCTCACAGATACCATCTTTAGGTGGGAAAAAAAGAAGATAAGGGAAAAAAGCAAAACAGGAAATTTTACAAAGATCCATACATTTTATATAAATCTTTAAGCATATTTAACAATGAATTGTACATGTTGCAAAATCACAGTGTTGTGCAAAGGAATGAGAGCACTGAAGTATTGATGGTGGGCACCTGTCTGGCAGGGAGGAAGTGTGTTTTGGGAGGGTTGCAGAACAGACTTCGAGTGTATTGGTAACACACTGATTGTTACACTCAGTAGTACACATGGTATACAGGTGTTTATTTTAACATTATGTAATATTTTATCTGTCTGCAGTTTCACAATTTTAAAATGTCTAAACTAGGGAAGGAACCAAAGACATGTCAGGAGCATAGCAGAGTCTGAGTGTGGAGGAGGAAGCAGGCCCAGCCTGGGCAGTTCCAGCAAGCTCCGTTCTAAGAGAATAACTGTGCTGGTTCTTAAAGGATGAACATGAGATGAATACTTTTGTCTAAGAGACAGAAACAGAAAGAATGTTCAAAGGAACATGTGTCAGTTTTCTGTAGGGCCCGCGGGCCAAATCCAGGCAGTTGATTTTTTTTGGTTGTTTATTTGTATAGCCAGGGAGCTAACAATAGCTTTTACTTTTTTACATTTTAAATAGCGTCTTCATCTGTTTGTGCTGCTGTAACAAAATATTCGAGACTGGGGTAATTTATAAACAATAGAAATTTATTTTTCACAGTTCTGGAGGACATAAAGTCTGAGATCAAGATGCTGTCAAGATAGGGGTCTGGCGAGGGTGCTGTCTGCTTCCAAGATGGTGCCTTGCTCCTGTATCCTCCAGAATGAAGGAAGGGACGTGGTAGCATTCCGTGGTGGAAGGAATGGAAGGATGAGAGAGCTTTCCTATCAACCCTGAGGGCTTTCCCATTCAGGAGGGCAGAGCCCTTGTGACTTAATTACCTGCCAAGAACCACATTTCTTAACACAGTTATATTGGGGATAAATTTCCACATGCCTTTTGGAGGAGAAGCTATCATTCAAACCAATGGAAATGGTTATATAAGTATCTAAATGCTATCCTCAATTTTGCCTCTTGGTCTACAAAGCCTATAATTTTTACTATCTGCCACTTGAAGGAAAAGTCTTCTGAACCCTGGAACTTTAAATATTTGCTTCCCAGTCATTCAGTGTTCATCTTTTTGGTGTTGGTATAGGAACAAAAATACTCTTAGTTATAAAGCTTCTTGTGGCCTCAAGGGAGTAAATGCAGTTTTAGTGCATATTAGTCAGTGGCAAAGGACAGAAATATAACTAAAACTGCCTTAAACAAAAAAAGGTGAATTGTTCGCTTATGAGTCTAAAAGTCCAGTGTGATGGCTTCAGGCACAGCTTGCCATGCCAGGCAGGTTCAGTGATAGGATAAGAATCTCTCCCTGTGTCCCTAGACTCTGCTTTCCTCTGTCTGCACTGACTCCACTCTCAGGCAAGCTGTCCTGTTGAAATGGAACAAATGGCTGACAGCAGCTCCAGGTTCATCACTAGCAGCTGTGTTAACACCTCATTCATCATTGTTCCAGGGAATGTCTGAGGGGCCATTTTGCTTGCGCTGGGTTGGATCAATTGCCCACTCCGAGGTCTGGGGAGGGGGGATTATACACCCTTGAAAAAGACATGACACAAAAGTGGAGGGGTTGATTTTTCTGGGGGCAAATTATAGGATGTCCTACAAGAAGAAAGAACGGATCTAGGGTAGGCAAAAACCTTCAGACATTCCCTTTAAATTCCACAAAGACAATGTTTTATTATTTACCCAACAGTCATTTTCCCCAGTACCCTGACCCCTACCTGGAGATCATAAGACTGATGATAAAATGGCTCTTACCTTGTTTTGGATAAAATATTTTTTTCCATACTTCCTATTTGGTCTGGTCACTTTTTGGCACCCCAATGTTCGGAATACCTCTGTTTTGATTTCAGTATGTAGCTTACATGTTTGCCATGTTCTTAGAATTTGACTTTTTCCTTTAACTTCTCAGTAATACTCTTGAAAATGTCCTTTTCTATCTATAACAGTGGTTCTTAACCTTCCTAATGCTGGCCCTTTAATACAGTTCCTGTGGGTCGCAACCCATAGGTTGAGAACCGCTGATGTATAATATAAATTAATAGGAATGTCTATTTGGCACCTGGAGCAGTCACTGTCTGCAGCTAAAGTTTCCACTCTAGAAGCAAAAGAAAAAGTGTCCCTGTGCTCTTTCTGTCTGTCTTGATTGTTGCATCCAAGACTGAATGAGGAATACAGGAGGACAACATAGTACTACAGGGAAAAGTGGACAGAGAGAACTTTCACAGTTCAGAAATACTTTGGAAAAAGTGAAGAGACTGAGCCTGTTTTATTCCAGTGAAAGATCTACAATTTATGGTTACGTGAAATTCTTGAAAAATCATTGCCCATACACCCTCACCTTCTGGTTAATTCCACCTTTAAACAATTCAAAGCTAAAAAAAAAAAATAAATATCTGTGAAATGTAGAACATAGATGTTTGGCACAATAATCAAGTAATTGAGGTGAAAGCTATGTTGACTGGTTAAATGTAATCACATTAGACTGTATAAAAAAAATCAGCACATTGTACCCCCCATATGCATGAATGTATCCAAATCTATTTGTATTTGACTTAATAAAATAAAAATATAATTTTTAAATTAGTAGGGAATTAGTAGGAATTATGGCATATGCATGAATGCAATGATTAATTGATCTTTGGGACCCCTGGAAGACACATCCACCTTATAGTATATATTTACAGCACAATTAAAATGTTTGGGGGTGATAATCTACCTCTTAGGGAGTTTCACCAAAGCCCAGTCCCGCACTAGGAATAGGAAGGAGGAAAGGAGAAAAGGAAGTGAAGAAGGAATAATATTCTGCCACTTTCCTGGTGAAAGGTTGGCTAAAGACACACTCTCTCCATTCCGGATAGCAGAGTAGAAATTGTAGTCTTAGTAATTGTTACTAATATGGCCCTGAATTTGCTTAGTCATTGTATCAAAACATTTATATTCTAGTTCTAGAAAAGTTCACTTGTGAAATCTATGTTAACCAGCTTGATGAAAGTATTTCAAATTGTATATGAAAACAGTACAATGTACCCCATGTTTGCATTAATGTATACAGCTATCAATTAATAAAAAAAAAATTTCACTCAA
>CAUYQV010193296.1:0-13542 GCA_963574575.1 Galagoides demidoff | reverse complement strand
AGCCATGTACACCTAAGGTGGCGGGTTCATATCCCCAGCCCGGCCCGCCAAACAACAATGATGGCTGCAACCAAAAAATGGCCGGGTGTTGTGGTGGGCGCCTGTGGTCCCAGCTACTTGGGAGGCTGAGGCAGGAGACTCGCTTAAGCCCAGGAGTTGGAGGTTGCTATGAGCTGTGATGCCATGGCACTCTATCCAGGGGGATAGCTTGAGGCTTCATCTCAAAAAAAAAAAGACTTTGGATATCATTTGTATTCTGTTACTTCTGAAACCTGGTCACCTTGGGCTTTAATTTTATGTATTTATGTATTTATTTATTTATTTTTGAGACAGAGCCTCAAACTGTCACCCTGGGTAGAGTGCTGTGGCATCACAGCTCACAGCAACCTTCATCTCCTGGGCTTAAGTGATTCTCCTGCCTCCGCCTTCCAAGTACCTGGGACCATAGGCGCCAGCCACAACGCCTGGCTATTTTTTGGTTGCAACCATCATTGTTGTTTGGCGGGCCCAGGCTGGATTAGAACCTGCCAGCTCAGTTGTATGCGGCTGGAGCCTTAGCCACTTGAGCCACAGGCACCAGGCCTTGGCCTTTAATATTAAAATTAATTAATCAATCATTAACTAAGTAGATGTATTCTGCCATGCTTCTAACTAAGTAAAACAGAGTTTAAGTTACCAAATGCTACAATTCAACTTCTAGGAGGGAAGAAGAGTGTAACCCTATGCCTAAAACAACGATGTTCTCCCTCAACTTACTATTTTTTTTAAACCTAGGGATTAATATATATTGAAGGGGCAATAGAACCTACTCACAAGGACTATTTTTTCATATACAAGTTTGGCAATATCTGAAGCTTAGGAGAAAGTGGGCTCACAGCTCCATATATTCAAGTCAGCAAGAACAACAGAACAACTTTTGTCTGTACTGGCCATCTGTTCATCTACTTGGGGCAAAAATATTTATGGGAGGCTGAGTTGATATCCTTTCCTCAAATTCGCTTCTTTCCCTTTCCTAGTCTATGTCATTGGGCAATACTTAGATCTGTCTTTAGTTCCATTAATTACTCTTCATTTCTCAGTCACGTAGAGAATACTCACAGCCTGTGACTGGAACTAGAAGAAAATATTTGGTTCAGTTTCCTTGGAGGGACAGACCTATCTATTTACCTATGCAAAAATTCCTTAAATTCATTCACAGATGAATGATTCAAGAACCCTGGCTAATTTATGTCAAGAATAAATCCTCCATAGTAATTCATAAAATCCCTGATTTTGTAAATAGAACATTTAAAATTAATAGCATTTTGGATGGTACATGTCTTGTGTGAGCCATGTTTCTAGAAGCAAAGCAAAAAAGGTCAGAAATATTCAATGAATTAATCATGTATGTAATTTTTGTAATGTTACATCTTATATGAGTACCTGAGGAAATCAAGGCATACTCAGGGGAACGCATATGAGAAATCCGTAGTATGGGTTACAAAATTACCCTAACATCAAGTCTTACAGCAAATCCCCTCTATCCCATGGATTTGGAACTTAGAATAATATGTAAAGATTGGCAATATGGAACAAATATTCAAAGAGTCCACTGCCTCCTAGAACAATTCAATCTGTTCTTAGTATAATAGAAAGAGGCTTGCTTGGCATGCTACAAATCAGAAAAATACTGAATAAAAGCATTGTAGAAAAAGGACTGGATTTGGATCTGTCCAGTACCCCTGTGCCTTAGGAGTGTCTGACACATGGAATATGTCAGTAAACATTTGCTGAATGAAAAGTGCATTTTAACATTTCATTCCTTATTTTGGAGCTTAAAAAAGCTGTCTCTCAATGAGGATGACTAACTCTTTTGCCTTTTAATATATGCAAACTCTGAGTTATTATTTGTCTCCTTCTGTAAAATCCTGACACCTCTACCAGACTTTAAGCCCAAATCTTAAATGCCATACTATATTTATGCATAACTTTACCTTCTAGTACAATTCTTACATTAAATTATTAAATGGTTAATGCTTAAAATAATGGCAATAACTTTTAAAAATTAAAGTTATTTTTAACGGAACCAACTTTATACTGTAGTAATACAGAAATTTTTGTTAACTCTCAAGCAGACTTCATTCATTCATATATTCATTAAATGCTTACTGATTATATAGTATGTGTGATACACTATGCCAGGTGTACCATAATGCCCCAAAGTAGTTATAGTTACATCCTGGTGCTGAGAATCTACTGAGTGGACAATCAAATGACAGACCAATAAATTAAAAACATAATTGTAACAGCCCTGGATCAGAGGCACTTGGTGTATTGGAGGGTTAATAAGGGCATTCTAGTCAGGGATGTCACTGAAGGTTTACTGGAAGGGCAGAAAAGGTTGAGATCTCATTTATTGGGGCTTCACTTCATATAGTGCAAATCATCTAGAAAACTCATCAAAATACAGATCTTTATTCAGAAAGTCTGAGATGGTGCCTAAGATTCTATTTTTCTAACAAAATTCCAGGTGAGGCTGACATTAGTGATTCAACTACTGCACTTTGAGTAGGACTCTTGGGGGAGGAATGGATAATAGAATAGATTTTTTTCTGAAAATTTGGTGAAGATAAAGTTTATGACTCAATATGAACTAGATACTACTATATCAATAGAAAACTAGCTTCCATTAGCAATTCGCTTTTCCTCTGTGGATGCAAACTTACAGACTTTGGGTCCCTTATTTCTTCCACTAATAGCAGTTATATGAAACTACAGAATTTAACAGAAAAAAAAGCCAGTAAGCAAGTGTGAATCCTTTTAAGCAAAAGAAATTCACGATAATAAGTAAAAGAAAACCATGATAATGGTCAGTTTGGGGATTTTTAAAAGAAATTGAGAGTATGGGCTACCTCTTAATGCCTCACATTGTCAATTTTCCAAATTGTGAATGGAGTTCAAGAAATACGTAGATGTACACCTTCAATGACATTCTCTCCCCCCAAAGTGACCAAATGGCTATAAGAGATAGAACTGTGAAAAAAGAAAAAGAGTACAACATATCCAGCTTCCATATATCTAGTTATTTGGTTTTATGTAAATGCATAAGACAGGAAAAAATTAATATTTTCCACAAATTATAGTTTTGATTATTCCTTTTTATAACTCTAATGTTTCTCACTGCAATCATGATCTAACACATTTAATAGACTATGTTAAAAATTGAGTAAACAATAAAAAATTACCAGATGCAATCAATATATAAACAAATAGATAATTTTCCATTATAGTTTTATTTAGGATGGAGAATGCTTAGTATTGACTTATTTAAAATCCAAGTAATAAAAGTGTTATCAATGATTTGGTCTGTAAATATCTGATAATTTGAGAATTAATTTTTTATGCATTCCTAAATTTTCTAAACTTTGATAAATATACTATACAACAATAAAAAAGTGAACACTATTTTTAAAAAGTGGGTACTTTCTCAAATTTACAGAAAATCTAGGGCGGTACCTGTGTCTAAAAGGAGTAGGGTGCTGGCCCCATATGCCAGAGGTGGCAGGTTCAAACCTAGCCCTGGCTAAAAACTGCAAAAACAAACAAACAAAAAAACTCATCAAATTTACAGAAAAACTTGACTGAAAACAATCAGTGATTTTCAAAGTAGACATTATATATTGATCACCCGATTAGGGTATTTGCCAAATAAAGATCCATACCATATTCGTATTCTGTTCTTAAAATGGTAATGTGATAACATTTTGGTTCTCTCTTGCTGATTTGTATTTTCATGAATGTATCTGATCTGACCATAATACTATTCATTTCAGTTTTATTATTCAGTATTCATGCTTCAGATACCAACGTCTAGACAGGCCTTATCAAATACTGTCTGCTCTTTCTAGCTCAGATTCCCAATTTTAGAAGTGTATTTTTTTCATAGATTAATCTTTTTACTTTAAATTACCCTAAGTCTTATTGTAGTCCATACAAAATCTTCTTGATGTTTTCTTTTCTGACAGCAAAGGGTACCTTGATTGATAGAATTCAATCACTGGGCTGAAATAATGCAACTGGTTTTTATCTTACATTAGGATGTATTTTTATTAGCTTTACCTATTACATGAGGGAGAATGTGACTTTTAGGTATCCCACCTGGGCCAATAATTCTGTCTAGATTATAAAATATAGAGTTTGAAGAAAGGAATTTGAAAATTCTGGGTAAGAGTTATGATGGAGACATACAAGGTTGGACAATTATGTTCATGAACTCCTAGAAAAACTGCTACATACCTCATTGCTGAGTATCAGCGCAGTCACCTTCCAAGTTCTCCTCCTGGGAAGCTATGCATGTATTCTAGCACCTAGGACGCCCTTGAAGCCGTTTTGGAACTCTTTTTCTGGACTGGCCATCAGAGCTATTGTAGAAGGTGTGACAATTAAATTCATGCATCCACCCTAGGAAAAAGTGGATGAGGTGCTGGTGTTGGTGCATAGCTTCCTATGGGGAACACTTGGAGGGAACCTTAGTGAGAGTCAGCAAAGAGGTAGGTAGCACTTTTTCTGGGATGAGTTCTTAAACTTGTCTGACCTTGAAGGTAAAAGTATAAAATAAGTTCTATGTAAATATGCCAACCACTAATTCTAAGACACGATAGATTTTAAGGACGGTATTTTACACATATGCTTAGTGATGGATTGAGGGATATTAACAATATCTTTACTTATAATACATCTTTAAATTTGATGAACTCATAGTATCTCAGGTAACTTTTTCTTATAATGAAAGTTGGGAGATTGTTAAACCAGCTATTTAGAACTCAGTTTACTTAACAGTAAGTTTACATAACAGTACTCCCAGGGCATTTGTCTTCTTCACTAATTATGTAATGATGAACAGAAAGTAAACAAGCTGAGAGGCACAACAATGAGGAAGTAACAGATAGGATGATGTGGAATTAGAACAATCTTGATGATGAATGGACTGGCCCACATCTACAGTCTGCTACTTACACGGGTCAGTTTCTCATCTGTAAAATGATCTTAAGAATATTAACCTTACAAATCTTTTGAACTTGAAAAAAATAAGATACTGGTGGCGAAAATGCCAAACACATTCTGAACTTTGGTAAATAGTAGCCAATTTTCTTGAAAATATATATTTTGTTATATTAGCAGCATTTATTTAGGTATATCATAGGGCCTACACAAATTTCTTGCAATTATGGAATTTTCTAATGATATCTTGTCCATAGGACAATTTGAAAGTATTTGCACATTAATCATAACTCAAACAGCTGGAGGTTAAGTTGTTCCAGTTAGAGTTAAGATTGTTCTTACCATCTATTAACTTCTACGTATTAATTCAATGATGTAGAAAAATGGTAGAAAATTTTTTTTCAAGGGAAGTGGAATTAGCAACTGTGAATGCTTCATGGCATTATTTTAAGAATAAAAGGGCAGAATGTGTATAAAACACTTATACAATTCTTGGGACATGTAAAACCCAGCCAGTAATATAAATAAAACAGTAGTCTTCAACTTTTCAGGATAAATGAGATCTATATTTTGTAGAGAAAATCTGGAGAATAGATAATGAATCCAAAGGATTCAACAGAACAGAAATAGTCAGGGCTGACAGCGTAGCTCATACTTCTCATAATTTTTTAAAAAGTCAGTATGGTGAAACTTCTGTTAGAAAGATTTTTCTACTCTTTGATAGGCCTTTTAAGGATTTTTATACACACACACACACACTGTTCATAAAGTTCATGTGCAATTTAATTTTATTACACATGAACTTTATGGACACCCTGTATGTCTATATATAATAAACATAAATATACATATACACACACACACATATACAGCATTATATAATACCTATGGCTTCTAGGACCTCTCAATCTAATAGAGGATATATGTATATATATAAAATCAAGCCTTATCATGATTATCAAGTGGATGATAGAACTAGACTTGCTATTGAAGTTCAGGGGAAGGAGAGAGCATCTGGGTCCAGAGTATGATGGGCAAATTTCTCTAATGTTACTTATAATTGCTGAAATGTCCATAGTTTCTGAAAGATTCCAAAGCATGAGCAAACGTGGAAAGAAAAGAATAACATATGTTCAAATAGTAACTGGTAGAAATGTTTTGATGGAGGTAGAGAGATTTAAAGGGTATAAGTGGTTAGAAATATGGTTGGAAAACATAACATAGTATTTAATATATTAATGTTATCATTTTGGTTTAAATTGTCTCCTCCACTTAACCGTAAAGTTTTTGAAAGCAGAGAAAATGACTTTCTTCTTGTCCAGATTCCTAACATGGTGCCTGGCTTCTTTAACCATCCACTGTCCAATTGTTCTAGTTTATCCATAAGATACCTGTACTAATGGCATTTTCAGATTCAAGAGATAAAGATGAGTAAATAAGTAATTACAGTATCAAACGGCATGCCTTATGCCATTTGGTCATATGCTGAGAAATACATGTTTTTTTCTCTATACAAGTGAGAAAAAAAAATGAAGGATGTTTTGGAAGATTTCCTGAAGTATAAATTCACTATGCCAAATAGGATAGAGAGTGCTCTAAAAAGAACAGCATGTAAGAAAAGTGAAAGGATATGGCAAAGTCAGGGAGCTGAGAAGTCTGAGCCACAACAGCATAGTTACAAGGGGGAAAAGAAGAGGCTAGAGAAGCTCATTGGCGGTGGGAAGGCATTTAAAAATTGTCCTAAGAGTAATTAGGAATCACTGGCAGATTAAGAAAGTGACATAGACTGGAGATGGAGGGGAAATGAGAATGGAGATCGAGCAAAGTCCTTGAGGGTGTCAGAGTATAGACAATGAGAAATACTTTTTAAAAAAGGAATGATACTTCTCACACACACATAGACAAAAAAGAATGAAATAGGTGAAGTATGATTTCAGTCACTTTAATTGTTTTAGATAATTCAAAATTATGTGAGTTTCCACTGTTTGTCTCCTATTTTTTATCCTTGGAAAATGTGATGAGGTCATATGCTGAGAACTAAGTAGGAGATGCACAGTCAGGGGTCTACAAAGAACGCAAATGTCAGAAATAGCCTCTGTGGAGAACACGAATGACAGCTGAGTCAAGAAACAGCGCAGTATTTCTGGGAAGTTTGAAAATAAAAATGCACACTGGTTTCAATTTCCACATTTATATGATTTTTTTTTCTCCAGCAGTGCAATTAATAAGCAGGCACCAGCTCATAGATGGATTATGCAAAGGTTGGAAAACTCAATAATTGTATGAAAGAATAAAAAAAAAGAATGAACCAATAAACCATATTGAACATTGAGCTTTTAAAAAAGTAAGTCTTGAAATCAAGCATTGTAGTAGTCTCCAAATCTGTTGTTTTTGAAGATTACTATGATGAGTCCAAATCCTTTGCATTTTGAAAAAAAAAAATCAAATTGTCAAATACTATAAAATTGCTTTGCTGGAATGATTAGTGAGGTTTTGTTGAATTTATATCAGTTTAAGAACTGACATCTTTATGATACTGAGTTTCCAAATCCACGAAGATGGTAGACAAGAATAATTAAAATTAAGTTTGCATATTTACCTATATTTTGCAACTTTTAAAAATTCACATATTTCTTCTAGTAGTAGTTTTATAGATTTTTTTTATTACAAAAACCCATATTTCATGTGTACAGGGGGACAGTTTTACATCTTCCTCTCTGAATAATATGTTCTTACTACTTTTTCTTATTCTACTGCAGTGAGTAGTACAATATTGAGTAGAAAAGATAAGAATAGTCATATTTCCTTTTTCCCTTATATCAAGAAAACAGTATCCAATGTCTATAGTATGTGCACTCATAGTGATACAAAGCAAGGTGTTATTCCTAGTTTTCATAGATATTGATTGTTATGTGTAAATTTTGTTACATTGTCTTTTTCTGTAACTTTTGAAATGTCTACATTCTTTCAATTTCAAAAAAAGTCTTAATAGAGTGAATGATGCTGTATGAATTTTCACATATAAAGTTAACACCGCACTCTTAAGGCAGATCTTTTTTAATTATTATGCATTATCCTTCTACAATGAAGAATTTAATTTGTCAAATTATATAAGAAATTTTACAACTACGTTTATAAGGGCTATCTGTCATATTATTACTTTTTTTTTGCAATGCCATTGTCATATCATGGTATGAGGGTTATGACGGCCTTCTAAAATGATTTGGATTAGATTTTATTTTTCTGTATTTTCTGATAGATTTTGTCATCTTCAATTTTTTGATAAAATCTTAGCATTTTCTTTCTGAGAAAGTTTGAAACAATAAATTTAACATCTTTAATAGGTATAAGATATACAGATTTTCTTTCATCCTGAGTTAGTTTTCGTAAAAGTTGGTTTCTTTCTACTTTTTTTTTTTTTTTTGGCAGGTTTTGGCCGTGACTGGGTTTGAACCCACCACCTCTGGCATATGGTGCCAGTGCCCTACTCCTTTGAGCCACAGGCGCTGCCCATTTTCCTTCTACTTTTATTTTCATTAATTTAGTTATAAGTGAATCAGTATTATTAATACTTTCAAAGGCCAAATGTTGGATTTGTTAACATTCTCTATTGGTTGTTTTCAATTTTGTTGAAACAAAATTCCTCTTCTTATGTTCATTATTTCAATCTTTCCTTTCTTTCTGGTTTTACTTTTCTATTCTCTTTATAGTATCTTAAGGAAGATTTTAGGGTATTAATTTTAGACATTTATATGTTTCCAGTGTAAACATTTAAAGTTCTAAATTTTTTTCAAAGCTACGCCTTACCAATATCTCTCAAATCATGACTATTTTCCATTTAAAATATTTTTTTCTTTTCTTTATTTCTTCTTTGATCTATGTACCATTTAGATGGTCAATTTTGGAGGTTCTAGTGTACGTGTGTATATAGATATATGTATATTTATACACACATATGAGGTCATCTTTCAAGTACTCCCCTTGTGAAGCTATGGATAAATGCCAGCCAATACCTACTCCACTCTTCAAAGCAATTTTGGAACTCTTTTTCCGGTTTGGTCATCAGAATGCTCATTGTATGAAGTAGGACAATTAAGTTCACAAACTCCTCCTACAGAAAGTGTTTTGAAGGGTAGACTCAGCACTGGCATCAGTACATAGCTTCCCAAGGGGAGTACTTTGAAGGTGACTGTGGTGATATTCGGCAATGAATGCTATCCACAACTGATGCATTTTAAATATAAAGATACAGATAGACTGAAATTAAACTGAGGGAAAAGCCATACACCAATAAAACCCAAAACTCGGGCAGTGTCTGTGGCTCAAAAGAGTAGGGTGCGTCCCCATAAACCGGAAGTGGCAAGTTCAAACCCAGCCCCGGCCAAAAACTGAAAAAAAAAAAAAAAAAAAAAAAAAAAAATCAACTCATAAGAAAGTTTGAATAGCCAAGTAAATATCAGTTAAATAAACTTCAGTATGAAAAGTCTCGTGGTTTATACAAATATAAACTATACTTGTATTTGTGTCACTGCTCTGGTGATTACAATATCATACCTACATTTTCAGACCTTTAAGATGTAATATTGTCTACTTCACATGAAGTGCAGAGAACTTCCAACTTCATAGGTCCATCTACTATCTCGACTCACTACTCAACTCACTATACTCTACTAAATATAGCAATATTTAATGCTATAGTTGCCAGGTATGTTATATCTACATATCTATATATGATAAACCAAATAGATAATGCTATAATTTTTGCTTTTAATTGATATTTTTTTTCAGAAACTAAAAAAGCAAAATCTTTTACTTTATATTTACTGGGATATTAAGACTAGTTGAAAGAAGATAACATTAATCACAATTAAGAAGCATAAACAGAGTCATTTGTTTCCTCTACAGTGAAGTGGAAATCCATATTTCCATATATTAAAACTTCTTATGAGGAAAATGAGAAAACCAAACATATACACATAAATTATCTGAGCATTTGATTAATGCAGTCCTACTAATATTTATTTTGCTAATATTAATGTAGATATTAGAGGATATGAAGATTAATCCAAACTTATGTAAACAAGGAGTTTATAGCCTGCTCATTCCCTATGTTGTCTGAAACTATCTTCAGGGATCTTAACAGTGCCCAGACACATTTTAATCTTTTTTCTAACTTTACTTGTAATATTTGCTTGCAGCTAACTATATGATCACAGTTTGTAAGTTTTTATGTTCACAATCTTTTCTGCTAAATAATTCATTTCACTGGGATGAAAGACCAACAGGGGATGTTACTCTTATGTTCTGCTCCAAAAGTTTTCCTTCATAGTTCCTTACACAGTGGACTAGAGACGCTGTTACTATTGCGGTGCAGTCCCAAGCTCTATGTACAAAGTAGAGCGATAATCCTCAATTTCAGGAAATCTAAACTACATACATCTTGTATGTTTGCATCCATACTTAGGAAACTAAAGGCTATTCTTCCCTACATTTGGAGAATGTTTTGATAAAAACATTCTTAAGAAATATAAAAGTGAGATAAGTAAGTATCGTGGATATTTTTAAAGAATTCAAATGCATAAAAAAGGTATGTGAAACTACAATAATATTCTAACATAAATCCTAAAATGTGGCTGGAATATGTAATGCTATTGGTGTCTTATTTTCATTTATTCCCATCTCTTATTGTTTTTACTTTTGAATTTCAGATTTAATATACATATATGTATATGTATGTGTATATATATTCTGCTTTAGATGTGTGATTACATTAGCAAAGGCAAAGGGCTCTGCTTTAGGAAAAATATACAGTTCTAGAATACTCCCTTTCTTATGTATAGTGCCTGTGATTCGTTTTCTTTTATGCTTAAAGTTTCTAAAAGATTTAAACTGGGCAAAGATAGGATAGTAAAGCACCAAATAGTAATGACGCATTTATGGTCATGGAGACATAAAAGTACTTAGTTCTCTCTGGAGCCAGTAGAGAATCAAATTCATTAGGTTTTTCTTTGTTTCTCTCTACTCTCACCTTATAATACATATATGAACCACTTTCTAGTGCCAGCAATATGTCAGAGACTGTTCTTTCCATGTATATTTATCTTAATCTTCACTGCAAATCTATGAAGTTAGTTGTTATTTTTTCCCTCCCATTTTATAAAAGAAGACGTTGAGGTGCAGTAAGTTTAAGTAATTTGTATCAGTTCTTGAAATACATAAGAGAAGTAATCAGAATTCAGGTCAATGTCAATAAAATTTCAGTCCATAATTTCCTTTGCTCATGAACATTCAATACACTTCTCCCTTCTGCTTCCTGGAGAAACACAAAAGAGTAAGGTTATTTAAACTTGGGTGGACAATCTCCTCTGTATTTAGAAAGTATTAGATCTATTTCATGATGGAAATATCAACAGATATGGAGAATTTAACAAATCAAATGATTATGACGGAAAGAATTTTAAAACTAAAATATCAACTACCAAGTATTCTGAAATATTACCGGAAATCACTATTCATATATATCTAGAGGAGGATAGAAGAATTTATCTAGTACTGGGTTGTTTATATAGTATACAACTTAGTAATGAAACACTGGCATTGTTCCTTGACTTTATTCAGTGTTGTATTTATTGTAAAGTATGAGGTTACTGATTAACAATAAATTCTATGACCTTGACAAGCAGTGTATAAAGTTACAGAGAAGTCTGAGGAAGCAGATTTACGTGGCTAACTATTCCAATTCATTTGATTTTGGTTAGCATAAGTCCATGATCTCTGATTTAATTTAAAATATTTGGACCTGCAAATATTAAACAGGTATCAGTAGTTCAGTGGAAAACAAAAACTAGGATTACTTTCCTGAGATTTATGAGGCATGGAGATATTTAATTTCCATTGTATGAATAAAGCCTTCATGTTAAAGAGAATTTTTTACTATGTAGCAGGTGATTAATTTCCGACTCCACAAAAGAATAAGCCTAAATTGTGCTCTAAAGATGAGACTGCCCTGGGCAGTGCCTATGCCTCAAAGGAATAGGGCACTGGCGCCATATACTGAAGGTGGTGGGTTCCAACCCAACCCCAGCCAAAAAAAAAAAAAAAGATGAGACTGCCTTTTAAAAAAGTAAAATGTGAACGCTGCCAGCCGGCTGGCCCGGGACCGTGAGCGGCTGAGCGCGCGGGCCAGGCCAAAGCCCCAGTGTCTGCGCGGCATGGGCCTCTGTCGGCGGCCACGGGGGCGTCTGCGCGGCTCCTGCGCGCGGCGATCGTGGGGGCCCCGGGCTGCGGCAAGGGCACTGTGTCTTCGCGCATCACCAAACACTTCCAGCTGAAGCACCTCTCCAGTGGGAACCTGCTCCGAGACAACATGCTGCAGGGCACAGAAATTGGGGTGTTAGCCAAAGCCTTCATTGACCAAGGGAAACTCATCCCAGATGATGTCATGACTCAGCTGGCTCTTCATGAACTGAAAAATCTCACCCAGTAGAGCTGGCTGTTGGATGGTTTTCCAAGGACACTTCCACAGGCAGAAGCCCTAGATAGAGCTTATCAGATAGACACGGTGATTAATCTGGACGTGCCCTTTGACGTCATCAAACAGCGCCTCACTGCTCGCTGAATTAATCCAGCTCGCGGCCCAGTCTACAACACTGAATTCAACCCTCCCAAAACCGTGGGTATTGATGATGTGACCGGGGAGCCTCTCATTCAGCGTGAGGATGATCGACCAGAGACGGTCATCAAGAGATTGAAGGCCTATGAAGCCCAAACGAAGCCAGTCCTGGAATATTACCAGAAAAAAGGGGGGTTGGAAACATTCTCCGGAACAGAAACTGACAAGATCTGGCCCCATGTATGTGCTTTCCTACAAACTAAAGTTCCACAAACAAACCAGAAAGCCTCAGTTACTCCATGAGGAAAAATGCATGTAACTAGTAAGATGGGCAAAATCTCTTTGTCTTTGCATTTAGAAGTTCCTTTTCTTACAACTCCAGCTTGTCTGAATTCTTTGAAAATTATATCACTTTGATTTCTACTGATTTTATTCTGGATACTAATAATTTGCCAAATGAAGTAGATACTAAGATACATTTTTAAAAATCATCTAGTGTTTTCTATCCAATTACCTTCTATGAGTGTGCAATTCAAAAATAACAGAGATGTCGATACTTTTATTACAATCTGTTAGAACAAAATTAAAAAAGCAACTGGTAGTAATATAAAAAAAAAAAGTAAAATGTTATGTTTCAAGTCCAGTGAATCAGAAGAACCTCTAAGGAAATTTGTTACCATTCATAGGCAATAAATTTAAAGTATGTCATTTGTAAATATAAGGTATGTCATTTCTCATCTCAAAGGTAGTATTATCATTTTCATTTCTGAAGGAAAGAAGAGTTTCTTTGAAATCTGATTTTGTGGCTCGGCGCCTGTGGCTCAATCGGCTAAGGCGCCAGCCATGTACACCTAAGGTGGCAGGTTCGAATCCCCAGCCCGGGCCCGCCAAACAACAATGATGGCTGCAACCAAAAAATGGCCGGGCGTTGTGGTGGGCGCCTGTGGTCC
>CAUYQV010193295.1:0-29078 GCA_963574575.1 Galagoides demidoff | reverse complement strand
TTATCGTTCCATTGCTGTATCTATGACTACCTGAGTTGTAACCCCCCTTAACCAGCCACCTTTCGCTTCTGTAATATGCTTACACAAAGCCTATAAAAGGTAACTCACCCTCACACCGGGGCTGCTGACTGTCTCTCGGAGCAGCAGTCCCTGCAGCAGGTAAAATAAATTACCAATAATTAACCTAAGTGGGGGTCCGAGTCTATTTTTCCAGGTCCCCTAAGTTATTTCAAGACAATGACTTTAAAATGTCATCTACTGAGAGCTCAATTAATGTCACCTGTAGTTTTTTAGGTGCTACAAGTAGGTGAGGCAGAAATGCTAATTTGAGTGTGACATCATGATACCCAAAGCCAGTGAAACTTTCACTATGTTCTCCAATTAACAGATCTACAACAGCTGCAGTGTCCAAATGATTCAGGTACATTCACCTGTTCATCGATAACTGTCTAACTGGGGAAAATATTGGTCTGAAATTTCCTCTTAAAGAAGAGTTTTGAAAAAGGATAGCTTTTTTTTGAAATGCTTGGATTTTTCTGCCACATATCACACACAGCTTTAGTTTTACCAGGTTAAGAAATATTCAGGTTGTTTTGACTGGACATTATATCACACAGAAATGCTGTATCCCTTTAGAAATTTGCTTTCAATAATTCACACTGCTGATCTTATTCTGCATAAAATTTAACTATCTGTTCTCAACAGAGATAAAATATTAGCTAACACCTGTCCCTGCGATAGCCAACACACTTTAGAACTGTAGGGTAAACCACACTGAATACCTTATGGTTCAACCTTAGCATGTTAGGAAACTGACTATACTATGCTGCATTTGCACGAATTAACAATACTTATCACTTGTTGCAAAGTGTCACTTAAAATACTAGCGTTAGCAGAGAGACTTTGCTGATGTAAGATGCAATAAAAAGAAATGAAGAGTGCCTGGATCTGTTAATATATTTTTTTAATTGGTGCAATAAACCCTTTATGTTTTCCTGTCCTGGAAGGTCTACTGTCTGTGCACACACTCAATTAATTTAGCAAATTCAGTCCAACTTCAGGACATTTATTTTGAAAGCTGAAGATATGTATGCCCAGTGCTCTGTTCCCAAGAGTGCCCAAAGTGAGTAACCCTTTGTAACAAAGAAAAGATCTTTTGTTATGACCTGAACGAAGTATAAAACCTGTGCCAAGTCAGTAGTACAAGTTGATTCACCCAAAGTGATCAAATAATACACATTTTTCTTTTGAAGTACTGTATGAAGTTGTTCTGTTAAGTTAAAGGCTAATTCATGCTGCTGATCAGTTATGTTTATCCTTAAAAGAGGCAGTTGTTTGTACTTTGAAACATCGTGGGGTCTCAGCATCTATAACTTTGACAATTTCTACCTCGCTGAATGGCTTCCCTTTGTTCCCAAGTATTTAAGTTACAGTTTCTTCAGTGGCATTATTTCCAGGTCTTATTGCCACTTGCGAGAACTGTCTTTTGCTTTTCATTTTTAATCTCTGAATTGCATCCCTTTATGCCTCACCTTCTAATTTAAAATATCTGTGGTCCTGATGAGCATTATAATGCTGATGATCATTCAATTTCTTTAAGGATGACATCTGCAGTAGCACAAAGCAAGCAAATGACCTTCTCTTTAGCAGAAACAAGGTAATATTACAATTCCCAATTCTCATTAAAAAATCTGTTCTCTTCCTTACAGGTTCTCTTGGTCTTCTTTGACACAATGGGCTGTTAAGCAGACAGGATTTAAAAATACTACGGAGCTGTTCAGCCAATCACAAATTCCACTTCAAAGAGAAACACAGTACACTGATGTCAAAAATTGATAACAGACTGGTGTACCGGACCCCCATGAATGCTTGCCAACCAGCCTCCTGTGGCAGTGGGGCAAGCCAAGCAGGGAAAGTTAGAACTAAATCATGACTGTAACAGCTGTCAATTTAACTCTTGTGGCTTACTAATGCTCTTTCTACTTGTGCCAATCAATCTGGAAGGATTATTTGCTGGAACTTACTTTATTCTTTTGTATTTTAAATATGTTTATTTTTAAAATAAAAATATAAATGACGAACAAAAATGTATTAAGAAAAATAAAAGGATTTGTTCTATAAAATTCGGATTCAGTCAAAAGGTAGCACCTAAAGGACCTAGAACAGAAATTTTCAACCAGTGTGCTAGATCTTAAATGTACTCTGAAAAATCTTGAAGATCATTAGTTAAATTATTTTCAAAAGAAGTTCAGAGCAAAGTGTATTATTTTTTTGATCAACATAATTGAAGTGTGCCACACATGTTTATTTATAGGTTCAAGTGTGCCATGAGATTAAAAAAAAAAAAAAGGTTGAGAAACACTGACTTAGAAGACCAGGTTCCCCACCCTGTCCCGAGTAGGTAGTAATCTTGCTAAATACCAGTAATCTCCATTTGGGGGCTTACTGTACCACCTAATTGGTCCTTCCTCATTAGGAAAGCTACACACTTTAGTTTCTGCCTCAAAAGCTGCCCATTCATTGGTATTAGCCTATGTCTGTAGTGGTAAAGACAAGTATGCCTCCTCAATCAGGACAGCTTTAAAACACCTTCCCTGGGGACAGCAAGGCATACAAAAGTAGGGAATCTGTCTTTCCCTATAAGATGATTAAGGCAGATCCAAAAAGGCCTTCTCTAATCTCTTTCTCTCTCCCATACACACATACAAATCCACACACACTCTCATCTCAGACTGGCGCTAATACAGCTGTGATGATCGCAATGAAAATTTTAGCTGAATTTTATTTAATATAGATACTAAGTTGTTCTGTCTGTATCAGCAGAAAAATTAGCATGCTTAATAAAAAGTTTGCTGCTTGCTGGTAACTCACAAAGTATCAAAGCTCACACATTCCTTCCCTGCCTGTAAGACCTTTTTCTAAATCTTCAAACGCCTTTCAAAAGATAGTCCTAAATTTTATTATCGAAGCCTGGATAAGTCGAGATTATGCCGTGGCAATGCCAATAACATATTATTTCTTGCCTAAAATTCTGGCCTGTTGCCTGGCAGCCTCAGCTATCATATGACCTTACAAAAACACTCTCACATAAGCCCGGCCAACAGAGCTATATTACATGTCAACCATGATGAGAAGGCAAGCATCTGTTTTGAAGGATCTTAGCATGGAAGTCACCTTGGTAGCTATTAAATATTAACAATCATCCTGAATTTGATGATTATAAATCTTGGTTCATCTGCCTCCTGAAGTCATTAACTCTGAATCTCAAGGTAAACAGCAAAAGAACTGCACTTGAAAATAAAATTGTTATCTCTAAGGAACTTTTTGCTGAGAAGTTGGGTCATGACAAGAGCTTAAACAAAAATCATGGTTTGGCCTCAATACTCACCGAAGGATCAACTTGGTCATTGGTCACTCCTCGCAGAACTACTTTTAAGGGGTGCTTCATAAATGGAGCCAGGCAAAGAAGACTCTCCAGATAATAGCCAATGCTGCGAAGGACACTACAGTCATGTTCCACAAATCCACCAGACAGGAGGCCAGGCTGATAATATAAAGTTGTTCCTTAAACCCGAAGAAAAAGAGTCACATTCAGCAAGAAAAAAATTAAGTATCACAAAGGTAATGAAAGCAGCGAGACCCAAGGGGAAAGTCTGACAAGGGCATCCAAGGGAGTTTGAAATGCCATCGCTAAGAGCCCACACTTCACTCCAAAAGCTGACTCACTACTGTCAAGTCCCTGTAACAATAATAAACTGCAAGTGTAATTCAATAAACAGTAATAAATTAAACCCCTCCCTAAGCCATCTGAGTTGCCAACGTCATGGCACAAGCAGAGGAGAGATCCTAGTAAGCACTCTCCTCTCAGACTGGGCTGACGCGGGGGGTGATTACAAATGATATTCTTAAACTATCACACCAGCAACCAGCACACTCTCGGCTTCTTAAAATGAGATTTCTCTTATAAATCACTCACTGAACAAGATGCCGAGGAAAGGCAAGTATTATTCAGCAGGCAATGTAAGTAGCAGTACCTCTTTCAATTAAATGCTGATAAAAGGAAATATCTAAAATTATTTTATGGCTTTAGGAAAAACTACTATCTTTATTCACTTTTTCACATATTCATATCATCCAAAAACTTGTTTTTTTGTTTTTCTTTTTGTTTTTGAGGCCAAGTCTCACTCTGTTGCCTAGGGTAGAGTGCCATGGTGTCAGCCTAGCTCACAGCAGCATCAAACTGAGCTCAAGAGACGCTCCTGCCTCAGCCTCCTGAGTATCTGGGACTATAGGCACCAGCACAACACCCTGCTGATTGTTCCATTTCAGTAGAGACAGGGTCTCACTCTTGCTCAGGCTGGTCTTGAACTCCTAAGGTCAAATGATTCCCCTGCCTCAGCCCCCCACAATGGTAGGATTATAGGGATGAGCCACTGTGCCCAGCCTCATCCCAAACATTTTTAACTAAGTTTCTGTATCAGAGGGAAAAACTACGTAACATACACCACATGATTTAAGGGACCATAAATAAGGTATTTCTCCTGCCAAAATCTTGTGCAATGTCTTCTGGCACAATTTATTAAAACCAAATTTAACACTAGAGGCAGAAGACACGTTCAGTCACTCAAATGGGAAATAGCTCTTGGAAGTTTAATAAAAATAAAATATATAAAAATAAATTTAGGTTTTATTGTATTAAAAACCAAAATTCAAACAATCACCATCAGGACCATTCTGATCAAAGCAGCTAACACTTCTCAAAAGGAAGTGTTCAGGGTCAGCCATGCTAAATACTATTCAGAGTTACAAAACCATCTTTTAGGTCAGTAAACCAAAACCAGACTATATATAACCACTGAATCTTTCAATTTATCTGTTTATCTACAAATTAACCAAATGAGAAACTGACCAGATCACAGAACAAAAGCTTCTACTGGGATGGAGGAGGAGGACATGGGTGGGAGCAAATTGTACAAATGTCTTTCTCCTCAACCTATGCCACAGATGGAACTAGAAAAAATAAAATTATCTGCCCTCTGAACTACCAATACACGTTGCTGAAAAACTCTCCAACAATTTCAAAGTAAGCAAGCCAAGAAAAATTAAGGGAATCACAGCTGGCAAAACTACTGGGATCACCACATCTCACGTGGCACAGGACAACCTATGAACCCAAGCTCATCCTAAGAGAGCCAAAATATGGGAAAGGTCAGAGATTTCTTTGTAGACTATGTGTAGAAAGATACAGAGCTGATGAAGTTGGCCAAAAGATGTTTGCCATGGTCTTCTATAAAATGTAGAGAAAATTTTCTAATAGAGGCCTGGCGTAATGGTTCGCACCTGTAATCCTAGCACTCTGGGAGGCCACGGCCGGAGGATCACTTGAGCTCAAGAGTTTGAGACCAAACTGAGCAAGAATGAGGAAAAATGAAAGGAAAAAAATGAATGATAAACAAAGAAATGCTTAAGCAGTACAGGTAGGTGCTTTCAAGAATAGAGAGAAAAAGAGCTTACCTGTTTGATTTATTTCAATTCGAGAACCGTTAGTTATTTTGTCCAATAGCCTTATGAAGCTGGCTTCAAAATCTGTGAGGAAAAGAGAAATCAGATTGGCCCCATGTCAGGTCACCATTTTAGCACTTCTATTGCTATAGAGGGTCATTTGCTTCCTGTATCATACCTGAAAGCTCCTCAGGAAATGGGTGAGCTCATGGGTTGAGGAAGATCAGACAGTTGAATAGCAACAACTGGTACATATCTGTCTAATAGAATTTAGAAACAGGCCAGGCGCAGTGGCTCGTGCCTTTAATCCTAGCACACAGTGAGGCCAAGGCAGGAAGGAGCACTGCTTGAGGTCAACAAGTTCCAAGTAGAACTTAGGAACAATTCAGCTTTCACATTACACACAAAAAAGCAGCTCTACCATCAATCAAAGAGGAAGGAAGGAAGGAAAGGAGGGAGAGAGGGAGGGAGGGAGGGAGGGAGGGAGGGAGGGAGGGAGGAAGGAAGGAAGGAAAGAAATCTAATAGGATATTAATTACAGCACCAAAAAAACCATAAAAAAACATGGTTTCCTGATCTCAGAAGGGCATGCCAAATAAGGGCCAAACAGCAGAAAACAGTGAAGGGTTTTTAAACCCCTTAAACTCTCCTTGCTCCCAAATACCCAAGGGGGGATATTAAATTAAGGGCCACTCTTCAGTCTCAGAAACAGAAAGACATCACTTCAGTGTCTTCCTCATCCAACAATGTTCCTTCTCCCTTCAACTATCATCTTGATCTATCTATGTAAAACAATCTATTCAATTCAGCCTTTTATTTCATTGAAAAGGAGCTTGAATGCATAGTAAAACTGTCACCTTTTTTTAAATAATTGAAAGATGACTGAAAGAAAAAAAACCAAATATTAACAAATAGATACAATTTTATATAAATATTATATTAAATGTTAATACTTTTTGTTCAATTCCTTTTATAAATAGACTGCTATATAAAACATAAAAGCTGGTCTTTTTTTTTTTTGAGACAGAGCCTCAAGCTATTGCCCTGGGTAGTGTGCTGTCGTGTCACAGCTCACAGCAACCTCCAACTCCTGGGCTGAAGTGATTCTCTTGCCTCAGCCTCCCAAGTAGCTGGGACTACAGGTGCCTGCCATAATGCCCAGCTATTTTTTTGGTTGTAGTTGTCATTGTTTGGCAGGCCCAGGGCGGATTCGAACCCGCCAGCTCTAGTGTATGTGGCTGATGCCCTAGCTGCTTGAGCTACAGGTGCTGAGCCAAAGCTGGTCATTCTTTTAAAAAAGAGAAGGAGATGGGAAAGAAGGAAAGGAAAGAGAATAGATTTTCAAATTGAAATTACAGGAAGAGGAATAAGGACTCAAATAGCAGACCATGTTCTCCGGCCTTCCCACGAGCTAATCTTATACATACACACCTACTTTAGTTTTAATCTCCTGCCCATAAACAAAGACGGAAAGGTCAAGTCCCTGAAAGCTTGGTGACTGCTGATAGTCTTAGACACTTTGTGCTCCTGTAACAAACCACCAGAGTTTGTGGACACAGACCCCATCAGCCACCTAAACTGATCCAAGAGAGTAAGCAGATGAACTAAGAATTCTCACCTACCTGATGTGTTACCTAACACTTGACATAATTCTTGTCAATCAGTACAGTTTCTGCAATCTGTACAAAGAGCCTGAAATCAGAGAAACTTCAGTAGATACTGAAACAATAATAGCTAATAACAGTTGCTATGTATCAAATACTTACTTTATTTAATACTTTTTTTTTATTTAATCCTCAAAGCACTGAAGTATAGACTTTGCTATGGTTTGAATGTTCCCTCCAAAATTCATGTTGAAATTTAATTGCCATTGTGACAGCATTAAGAGAAGGGCCATTAAGAGGTGATAATGCTAGCCGGGCATTGTGGCAGGCGCCTGTAGTCCCAGCTACTCGGGAGGCTTAGGCAAGGGAATCGCCTAAGCCCTGGAGTTGCAGGTTGCTGTGAGCTGTGTGACACCACAGCACTCTACCCAGGGCGACAAAGTGAGACTGTGTTACAAAAAAAAAAAAGAGGTGATTATGCCATAAGGGCTCTGCCCTTATGAATGAATTTATGTCATTATCACAATAGTGGGCTCATAGGAGTGGGCTGTTATAACATGAGTCCAACAAGGAGTTTGTTAGTCCCTTGGGCGGTCAACTTACACAGGTTCTACTTTATTTTTTAAAATAAATTAGAACAGAATAGACTATAACAGAGTAAGTACATATACTAAGAGTGCTGTTTGTAAAATTTTAGTTTGTTTTACATAAGAAGCAGTTCTCAACCTGTGGGTGGACCCACAGAACTGTATTAAAGGGTTGCGGCACTAGGAAGGTTGAGAACCACTGGTCAAGAGGCTGAGACAGAAGGATTTTGTGAGGCCAGGAGTTAGGAACTAACATGACAACATAGTGAGATTCCATTACTAAAAAAAAAAATAAGAAAAACTGGCTAAGCCTGGTGGTGCATAGTTGTAGCCCTAACTAGGTAGGAGGGTGAAGTAGAAGTTGAGCCTAGGAGTTTGAGGCTGCAGTGAGCTATGATCACACCACTGTACTCCAGTTGCAGGGACAGAGAGAGACCTCATGGAAATCGGGGATGAGGGGTAGAAAGAGAGAAAATGCAAGGTACTCTGAACAAAAAAATAAACTTCTTGATTTGCTCAAGCTTTCTAGGTGCCTAAATGGGAGAAAGGCACAAATATTTACAAATAAATCCCAAGATTAAACCCCATAACTTTTAAAAGAAAAAACATGACTTTACAAATTGGGAGAGGAGGAATCCACAGGGGCTCTTGAACACAAATACAGTCAGAAATGCCCGGCAGGAACACACATAAGAGAATGGGCATAAAGCGACACCAGGCGTCACAGCAAACAGGTGCTTCAGAAGCAGCACTTTAAAAAAACCAGACGCAGCTAGTTTCAGAACACTGGCAACAGTGAAGACATAGCTCCATCACCTGGTGTGAAAAAGATCTCAAGTTCATATAATAATAGTAAGATCAAAGTCCCCAAACTTCATTAAGCCAAGAAGCATAGGATTCCTTGCCCATTGACATCCCTCCCACACACTCCTTCTAACTCTTCCTCTTCACAAATGCTCTTAGAAATACAAAATTTCAGAAATCTAAAGATTTTACAGGAAAAGTTCCAAAAGCAAGCACAATTTTACTACATTGTTTAGAAATGCATAATGAGGTTGTAAAACTATAAAGAGAATCAAAGTGAATGTCGTAATGGTTAGGACACGGGCTACCACTGGTCGCATGGTAAGAGCTATGAATCATAAGATGTGCACTGATTTTGGGAAAGTTCTGTTGCTTTACGTGGATGGGGATTGCATGTATGTTCATTTCATAAGCCCTTAAGCATTACTTCCACATCTTATGCATTTTTTAATGTTCCGTTATTTCACATTTTTTAAATTTTATAACTGTGTTGGGACCATCAAGTGATTTTTCACCATTTCTTTTCCTTTTTTTGTTAATTGGTACCAAAACATGGGATTGAACTATCACTGTTTTTCCAAAGCGTTTGCATGTCCCATAAGACAATGGAAGTTATCAGCCTGACCTGCTCCTCACTAAGAAAGGCAAAGGTATATCTCAAGAAAAAGAAAAAAAAAAAAAAGGAGGAGGAGAATACAATCTAAAAGTCCATACTTTTAAACAAGGAACAAATTTCAATAAATACCTTCTCAATCTGTATTGTACCTCCAATGTCTACAAACACTGGGCCAGCTAAATTATGACACATCCATATATCAAAACACTCTGTAGCGTTATAATCAAAAAGGTTTTTCATAAACTACTGAGTCATTGCCAAGATACACTGAGTGAAAAGATGCAGGTGACTACTTGTGTGAAAAAAGTGTTCATATATGTGTGTGCACCATATATGTACACACATGCTTATTTATGGAAAAATTAGCCCTGAAAGAAAAACAAATAGCTGTTTCACAGATTCTCTAAAGCAAAGGTGGAGAACCCACAGCTTTAAGGCCACATGTGGCCTTCTAGGTCCTTAAGTGTAGCCTTTTAACTGAATCCAACTTTTACGGAACAAACGCTTTTACTTCTACTAATATGTTCTTGTTCATCTTTTATATTTTTACTTTATTTTAAATGAACATATTTAAAATACCAAAGAATAAAGTAAATTTCAACAAAATAATCCTGTCAGACTGACCATCACAATTACAACATTAGTAAACCATAAGGGCTAAAGTATGGCTGCCATGCTCATGATTTAGTCTAACTGCTCTCTCCTCCCCAACTGGTGCCACTAACAAATGAGGCTGTGGTGAGTTAATGGGGGTCATGTAAGCCGCCTTCTTCTGTTATCAACTTTGGACATGAGCGTGTGTTTCTGTTTGAAGTGGAATTTGCAACTAGGTGCACAGCTCTACAGTATTTTTAAATTCTACTGCTAATCAGCACATCATGTCAAAGAAGACCAAGAGAACACTAAAGGATGAAAACAGATTTTTTAATGAGAATTAGGAATGACAATATTACCTTGTTTCTGCTATAAGATCAGGTTATTTGCTTGCTTTGTGATACTGCAAAGTGAACCTTAAAGAAATTTAATGCTCATTGGCATCACAACACTCATCAGGACCACAGATATTTTGAATTACAGGGAGACGCTTAAAGAGATGTAGCTCAGAAATGAAAAATGAAAAGCAAAAGCAAAGACAATTCTTTCAAGCAACAGTAAAACCTGGAAATAATGTCCCTGAAGCACCTTCTAAAGGGAAGCCGTTCAGTGAAACAGTGCCTTGTCAAACTGCCTCTTTCAGGGAGAACCCTAATAGATCAACAGCATGAAAAAGCCTTCAACTTAACAGAACAACTACTTCAAAAGGAAAATACAGTATATATTATTCACTCACTTTGGATGAATCAACTGATACTACTGATTTGGCACAACTTTTATATTTCATTCAGGTCATAACAGATTTTCTTGCTATTAAGAGTTACTCACTTTGGACACTCTTGGGAACAGAACACTGGGAACAGATATCTTCAGTAACTTTCAAGAGAAATGTCGTGACGTTGGACTGAATTTGGTAAATTTATTGAGCATACAGATGGTGTACCTTCTACAACAGAAAAATATACAGGGTTTGTGGCACAGATTTTTAAAAAAGTATAAACAGATCCAGATGCTCTCATTTCTCCTCATCGTATCTCGCATCAGCAAAGTGTCTTATGCTAATGATACTATTTTAAGTGACACTTTGCAACAAGTGATTAGTAGTGTTAATTATATTCATGCAGATGCAGTATGGCATGGCCAGTTTTCAAACATGCTAAACCTGAACCATAAGGTATGCAGTGTGGTTTGCCCTAAAGTGTGTTGGCTATCACAGGGACAGGTGTTAACTAATATTTTATCTCTGCGAGAACAGATAGTTAAATTTTATGAAGAATAAAATCAGCAATGTGAATTATTGAAAAACGATTTCTAAAGGAATGCAGCAGTTCTGTGTGACATCATGTCCAATTAAAATGACTAGATTATTTTCTTAACACACTAAAAGTAAAGCTGTGTCTGGTATGTGACAAAAAAAAAAAATCCAAGTATTTCAAAAATCTATCTTTTAGGAAACTTCATATAAATATTTTTCCCCAGTTAGCAAAAGCCACTGATGAGCAGGATGATAAATAGGTATCATTTGAACACCACAGCTGTTGTAGACCTGTTAACTGGAGAATACAATGAAAGTTTCACTGGCTTGGGGTATCCTGACATCACACTCAATTAGCATTTCAGCCTCACCTAGTTGTAAGCACCTGAAGAACTAGAGGTGAAATTGATTGAGCTCTCAGTAGATGACTAAAGTCATTGTCTGATGCTAAGAAAGATCCCACTGAAATATGGAAAAATGCAGAATACCCACACTTTGAGCAACATATCCAAAAAATCCTTTCTCACTTTTGCTTATTGCTTTATTTATTGCTGCGAATCTACATTCTACTGCCTAACCCAAATCAAGACGCCCTTAAAGTTAGAAATGACTGATACCCCTAGAGCAGTGGTTCTCAACCTGTGGGTCACAACCCACAGGAACTGTATTAAAGGGTTGTGGCATTAGGAAGGTTGAGAACCACTGTCCTAGAGGATCAACTGAAAGTGTGGACCTCCTTGCTACAACCAAATATTCAAATGCTTTCCAACAAAAAGCAGGCACGACAAAGTCATTAAAAGGTTAACTTTTAAATTAACTAATAGTTTTCATTTTCGAAATTACACAGTAATTAAATTTTCACAAAATAATGCATATTTTCAAAGGTGTACATTCGCCACAGCTGCCAGGTGGTGGGCTGACATGAAGGAGCCCTGAGCTCCGCTGGCAGTCTATCATCAGTGTTAGCAAAAGCAGCCCTGACAGCTGCCACCTGGTGGCAGTGGTGCCCAAGGCAGCGGGCCGCTGACCTGCCCCCAGGTTAAGCAGGAGGTGGACCCCTTGTGCACCACTAGCAGGACCACTATAGCACTGGACCCACTTCTCAGCAATGGCCAGCTGTTTGCCAGCTGCAAACAACTTCTCCCTGGGACAGCAGATCCCAGCAGGACTTCCCCACTAACCTGTCCCATCTGCAAGGCTTCCACCCCCTCACCCAGGGCCTAACTACCCACCCTTCCTGCCTAACCAGATGTAGCCACAAATCTCACTGTTTCATTACCAATAGCGCAGTCCACCAGGTTCCTGCCCATCAGAGGAGCCCAAGCCAAACAGGGGAAGATCATGGCTTTGGAAAAGGTCTGCCACCCACACTCGTGATTACAGGGGCTACAGCAAAACCTACAGAGTGCTCAGCTTAAGGCGCACCTGCAAATGCACACAGGTAAGAAACCTCACCACTGCTACAGCTGCAGGTGGAAATTTGCCTACTCAAGAGAAATTGGCCAGGAATGACTGCAAACATGTAACACGCTGCCCATTCCAATGCCAGAAGTGCTACCAGGTATCTTCTAGGTCTAACAGCCTTGCTTAGACATGAAGAGACATTTTCAAATCCGAAACAGTGGATATGGCCCATATCACCAGAAGAGAATTCAGTATATTTTACCTTTCACATTGTCTTTCTCATAAAGGGAAGAGCCCAGCTGGAAAGCACTATAATCATGGTCAAGCTCCCAAATGAATCAATTTGTGAATGGATATCAGGAAAATGAAGAATCCAAAAGGAGAAAAATCGAAGAACAGATGGGGGTCTATGAGTCTATGACTGGATCTTCTAGCATTCCAATTCTAAATTCAACTTGAATGTTCCTGACTTACAAAACACCAAGGGCACTGACTAGAAGTTGTAGACATCAGGTTACAAATTAGATGCATGGATCCAAGGGAAGGAAGATCAGAATTCCTTTGGATTGTGTTTTGATGCATTGTAAGCATAAAGATCACCTTGTACTCTCTTTGCCTTCTAAAAACCATGATGATGATGTTAGAAGAAGAAACTCAGGTATGGAAAGTATGTTTTAGGCCACATGCACTCACTCACACCTGTAATCCCAACACTTCGGGAGGCCAAGGCAGAAAGACTACTTGAGGCCGGGAGTTCAAGACCAGCCTAGGCAACACAGTGAGATTCTGTCTATACATACATACACACATATATACATGAAACAGAGAGAGAGAGAGGAAGGAGGAGGAGGAGGAGGAAGAGGAAGGAAAAGAAAAGGTGGGGAGGAGAGGGGAGGAAAACAAAAAAAGACAGAAAACTTAGCCGGGCATGTACTTGGCACATGCCTAGAGTCTCAGTTACTCTGGAAGCTGCAGCAGGACTGCGTGAGCCCAGGTGTACACGGCTGCAGTGAACTATGACTGTATCACTGTATTCTGGCCTAGGCAACAGAACAAGACGCTTATCTCTTAAAGAAAAAAAAAAAGTTGATATATTATACATCATTAAAATCTTTTCCTCTGCAAACAACCATATTAAGAGAATGAAAAGGCCAGGTACAGAGGGGAGAAAATTTTAGCAAACCATGTATCTGCCAAAGGACTAGCATATGTATTGAGCTTTCAAAACTCAACAATAAATAATCCTATTAAAAATGGACAAAAGACTTGAAAAGACATTTCACTGAAGATATTATCAATTTGAGATTTGCAAATTAAAATTGCAATGAGACATCACTACACTATCTGTTGGAACGACTAAAATGGAAGGAAGCAGAGAAACTGAATCTCTCATATGTTGCAGATCGGAATATAAAGTAATACAGCCACACTGGAAATCACTGGCAATTTCTTAAAAAAACTAAACATGCAACTACCAAACAACCCAGCAATTATATTCCTGGGCATTTATCCCAGAAAAAGGAAGATAATACGTTAAAAAAAAAAAAACAACAAACCTGTACACAAATTTTTATAGCACCCTGTGTAAAAGCCAAAAGCTGGAAATAAGGTGTTCTTCAACAGATGAATGGTTAAAAACAGCTGTGGCATTTTCATACTACACACTACTACTCAGAAATAAAAAGGAATAAACTTGAGAGGGACAAAAATTTTTGATAAATCTCCAGAGAATTATGCTGAACAAAAAAAGTCAATCCAAACGGTTATATACTATACATGATTCTATTTATATAACAGTCTTCAAATGATAAAATTATAGAGATGGAGAACAGCTCAGTGGTTGCCAAGGGTTAAGGAGAGAGTAGAGAAAGGAAGTGGCTACAAAATGGCAATAGGAAGAATCTTTGTAGTAATAGAAGTGTTCTCTATCTTTACTGTATCAATGTCAATGACCTAGTTATGATATTTTACTATACTTTTTCCAGGTATTAATCCTGGGAGAAATTGGATAAAGTGTAGCTAGGATGCCTCTGTGTTATTTATTACAACTGCATGTGAATCTATGATTATCTCAAGAGGAAAAGTTTGGTTTTTTAAAAAAAGGTGATAGTTCCATCTGGAATAGCATTTTACAGCTTCCAAATAATACTATATCTGAAACAAGTCATTATGATTTTTGGCATTTTTCTTTAAAAGCTTTGTTTTGCACACATTATCAGTCAACAGAAGCACAAAAGGACAGGTCCCTATGAACAAGACAATGTTCAATCTATACTTAATTAGCATAGTCATCTGGCATTCCCCAAATCCAGTTGTCTATCAACAACTCAAATGCTCAAATCATACTGAAATAAAATATAGGAAACTCCTTCTTTTAAAAGACCTAATTTATTGGCTCATGCCTATAGTCCTAGCACTCTGGAAAGCTGAGGTGGGTAGACTGCTTCAACATCAAATTATCATAAAAATAATCTGGCTGAGGCAGAGGGATGACTTGGGCCGTGAATTTGATGATTCAGTAAGCTATGATGTCACAACTATATGCAGGTGACAGAGCAAGACTGTCTCAAAAAAAAAAGATTTATCCCCAAAACGATTCATTAGTTTGCCAAAACTTGTTTTACTTTTTGAAGGACCTCTATATAGCATGTTTCCTCAGAACATTTTTAAAGAACTCTTTTGATTAAAACTCCACTTAGCTTTTCTATTTCAGAATCTCATCTGCTTAAACCATGTGTAACACTTCTATGGGACCAAAAAACTTCTATCTCTCAGTTTCACAGAAGATGCTAAGGCTTAGTCATGTGACCTTGTTAGTATCCTGGGTAGCAGCAGTGCTGTCTCCTGACTCCTGTACAGATCAGTGCTCTTGCTCAAGTCAATCATTCCTGCTACCCCCTCTTTAAACACTTATTCTACTGGAGTTCTTTTCCACTTAGACCTCAAATCAAACAGAAATCGTCAAACTGAGCCCTGCAAGACAGTCTTCATGAAATCCAAAGGCAGAGAAAGAGGTACTTTGGACAGCTGCTTTATAATACTGACGAACAACAACCAGGTCTATCACTCAGTTAAACCAGGAGAGGAGGAAAGAATGGGCCCTCCAGGCTGGAGCTGGTTACATTCGCTTTCCAGCTCTGTCCATCAATGGACGTTCAACCTCACCAGCTGTTTCATTTAACTATGTCTTAGCTTTTTGACCGTAAAACAATAACCAAAAATATTTACTTCCTCCTTGATGAAAGATGAGTACAATGAGACAATTATTCATGTTTCTCATGAATGAAGCATAAATTACACACGTGGCTATATCATTATAAAGACTATTCTAGGACCGTCCTTTTTGAGGTTCAAATCTTTCTCATTATTTACAACCCCCCAGCACTGGAACTGATTTGCCTAAAGTCACAGAGTTTGACCTGTGTCTCACCCACTCTGAATCCTTGTGCAGTCTTCTTGGTACCACAGGCTGCTATTCCTAATCATTAGCAATATGGAGAAAATAAAAGGCTTTCAATTATTAAAGCCCAGTAGGCCAGGGTTTCTGAACATCAGCGCTATCAACATTTTGAACAGAATAATTCTTTGCTATGGGGGCTATCCTGTGCATTACATTTAGCATGATCCTTGGGTTCCACTCACTAGAAGACAGCAGCATCCCCACTCCACTCCCAGTTAGGACAACCAAAAATGCCTCTAAACACTGCCAAATGTCCCATAGGGAGCAAAAGTACAAGTACCCTAGTTGACAACTCTAGTATAATACACAAATGTCTGGAAATAGTCATCTAAAAGGAAACCTATAGACTGAAAAAAGAAGATAAAGAGAAGACATACTTTTCTTTACAGATGTGAAAAGTTTCCATGTAGAAGTAAAAAGGATAACATACCCAGTGGGTATCAGCTACATAGTAATAAAACCAGCTAACACTGTTCAGTACACTTTGAAGTATTATTTCATTTAGTCTTCACAATAATCCAACCAGGTCAGTAGAAATGGCTTTACTTGACTGACAAAAACAATTAGGGAAGACTGACTTTCAGGGAAGACTCTGCTCTGAACCCCACTGGGCTCCTGCATAATACCCAATTCTTCCTACTTCAAGTGACACATGCTCTTCCTATCTAGAGGGAAAACCCTGTGAGACGAGGGGCTGCCAGCTTCTCACATTTATAATCCCCACAAGCCTGGTACCTACTGGGCTCAAACTTTTTCTGAATGAACATTCCTAAGGCAGAAAATCTCTCATACCCCTCCAAAGCCCACACTGTTTAAACAGCACTTGGAGGCAATGTGATTCTTGCATTTGAGCTGAACATTTTATAAGATACGCTGAGTTCTCCCCCGTTCTCAAGATCCCAAGTCAGGAAGAGGCAGAAAGGCATAAATGACCGACAGCATCTACCTGTTGGCTACTCCCCAGTCAAGCTACCATGGACTCCTTTGACTATGGCCACAAATAAAGGCTACAAGTATTTATGTATACATATGTGTGTAAATGTACATATATGTATACATACATATATAGAGTTCTCCAGTCTCTCTGTAAGAAATTAAGCAAACATCTATAAGATTTCTGAGGCCAACACAAACTGGTCTAAATTAGGGGATCCCCTGGCATAAGAATGAGATTAAAGCAAATAATGCTCCACAGCAATGCTCTTCATAAAATACTAGCACATCTGTCAACCAGTAAGTACTACTGCTCCGTACCAGGGTCTGGCACCCTTTCAGGAAACAGCCAAGTGGCCAAGTCCCTGTTCTTAGAAGAAATGGAAGTACATATGTGTGTGGTACTGAAGAGGTGCTCACAGACAGCTGGGGAGAAGAGGAAAAGAAGCATCCTTTGGGACATTTAATATTATGTTTAACAGATTAGAGGCCACCCATCAAGAGACAAAATGAATTGTATCTTATGGGCACTATACTTCTGTTAGAAAGCCCAGGCCTCCAGGCTATACATCCATTCCTTTTCAAAGAATTAAAAAAGGGGAAGGGGGCAGATTACCAGTCTTAGAAAGATGAGCAAAATAATAAAGTGCATACTTTACTGAAAGCCTGAAAAGCCCATTTTGGTTTCTGCAGGTATAAGTGGCAACTTTATTTGTGGCATTAATTTAGGTTACACAGAAGTTTTCTCCCCCTCACTGATTTTCACATCTCTTGGTACATGATGTTTCTAGAGAGCTGAATTCTGCACAACCTTTTATTTCAGTCCTTTGCTATCCCAAGATACAGATTCTTGTCTTCACTATTCGAAACAGATTTTTTAAACATCATCAACTTTCTTTTAAAAAGCTGCCTTTTATGGTAAGATCTTGACTGCCTTGTTAAGAAGTTCTCAACCTGTGGGTCTTGACCCACAGGAACTGTATTATAAGGGCTGCAGCATTAGGAAGGTTGACAACCACTGTCCTAGTTCTAATAATCCCATTCCAGGCTATCTGTGAGCCTAGAATATAGTCAGCAATCAGCAAATACTTGCTTAGTGAATAAATGAGTGGATAAGAGGCAGATTGAGATTCGTGTAGTATCAAAGAAATAATACACAATGTATGTAAATTAACAAGAGGAAAATTTTAAAGTGTATCTACTAAATATTTTTGGTAATTGGTATTTATGAATCAACCATTTACTTTCAGGATTAAAGGAAAAGAATACATTTATTTCCAGGGTAAACAGCTTCACTGGTGGCTAGCTACATTATTAGTTAAAACTGCATGTATAAATGTATAATCTTAAAAAAAAACAAATAAAAAGAACAGTTATGTCCAGTGTTCACAGAAAGTAGAAGCCCATCTTCTTACCACATGCAGCTAGTGCTAAGTTGGGGGTGAAGTGGAAAGCTGGCTGAAGCTGCCACAGACTACAACAATCGAGCAATCACAAAGACCAGACTCAAAATAAAGGAAACATAAAAAGCAGAGAAGAGCCCTCGTATAAACCATTTATCTCCTTATCTTCTTCAGTGTTTTTGAGCAGTAGACAGACGACAGGAACACCATGAATGCAAGCTTTTCCGGCTATCAACAGGATTCTCACCACTGTACATGGGATCTTCTAGTTCTTTCCTTCCTAACCTTCTATTGTCCATCAATAACATGGCATCTCTGCTCCTTATGCGCAACCAATCACCACTCAAGAGGGGAAGAAATCTAACAAATGATAAAATGGGCTGGCATCTAATACTGGAGCCAGTGCAAAATTAAATACATCAACACCACCCAGGAAGTTTTCAAGGCCAACCACAAACCTGCTCCTTTAATTTGCAGACAGGTTTTTGCCTTTTAAACCGACTCTCCCAATTTGGGATAACCAGACAGAAGCTTTTAAACACACGTGTCTTATGGGGGGCGGAGGGGTTTTGAAAACGGGCGCCATTTAATGCGAGGTAGGTTTAAAAGGGGCCTGTTTTTAATCCATTTACCTTTCTAGAGCAAAAAGTGAGCTTGGAAGCCTGCAATTTAGCGCTTGTCATCAACCCTTTTCTAAAGTCAAGGCAATTAGGCCCATGACGGTTAAAAATCTATCTAAAAGCTCCTGTCCTTTGCACATCAAGCACAGCCACGGCTGAAAACAAACACACAAAAAATTTTTTTTAATTCTTTATCCACACCCAAGGAGAAATGTGAGGGCAGCCGAGAAATCATGGCGACAGGAACAGCCGGTGTCCAAAGGGGACAGCTGCTTCTGAGACTGCTTCGGGACAGAGGAAAGAGAACCAACCAGTGGTATTTTTCTCTCCAAATATCTCTTCCACCGGCTTATTCACCACATTTCGGTCCAACAAACTGTTTTTTTCCTTCCAGAGGTTTATGGCAAGAGCTGGAGGGGCTCAAGAGAAGCAAGGGGTCGATGCCAGGGATTTGTTGCAACATATAAAACTAGAAAACGTGTAGCTGTTTACTACACGCGCCCGGTAGACGCTGAGCGCGGCATGCAGCTGAGTGTTCCCCTCGGGGCCCGACCCCGCCTCCCCACAGTGCTCTGGTGCGCGCGGATGTAGGGGCGACTCGCCACCCGCCCTCCCTGACGCGCTCGCGGGACCCCGACGCCCCCAGCGCGCCGGCCCCCGCGGCATCATCTCCGCCTCCCCTTGACTCCGTGTCCACAGTGCCCACCCCAAGTTACCTCGGAGGCCCGGGTTGTCATCTCTGGCCCGTATCTTTCGGATTTTGACCGGACGCCCGCTCAGGGTAGACAGGACCAGACGCTGGCGCAAGAAGTTGCACCCCGCGTAGCTGAGGCACTGCGCCTGGGTCGCCATGTGCGCACCCTCTGCAGAGGCGCGGGCAGTCCGGAAGCGGCGACTTCAGACAGGCACGGAGGTGCAACGCAAGCGGCGGGGAATACTACGACGGTGGCGGCCCAGGCTGCCTCCCGCAGCCCCACCGCCCCCGGCGCGTCCACGTGGTTTGGAACAGGAAGACAGAGAGACTAGACACCGGGTCAGAGGGGAGTGGGGCGGAGCCAGTGGCCACCTCCCCAGGCTTGGGGGCGGCCTCTGCGCCGGGCCACACAGCGATTGGCCCGCGCAGTACCAGGGTGGTGCCCGCGCCGCGCCGCCATTGGTCTGTGCTGGAGCTGGGCGGTGCACAAGCTGCGCTGCCATTGGTCCGTGGTGAAGCAGGGCGGTGCTGGGACCCCGGCAACAGCGCTCCGCGGGAGGGGATACTGGAGGGCTCCGGAGTAACCAAGGCTCCTGGGTCGCCTGCTGAGCAGTCTGCAGTAGGTCTCTCCCTACATGGGATGAAGGGAGAAGATGTATTGGGGACGGGTGCC
The DNA here is from genome assembly GCA_963574575.1 of Galagoides demidoff. Lineage (NCBI taxonomy): Eukaryota > Metazoa > Chordata > Mammalia > Primates > Galagidae > Galagoides > Galagoides demidoff. The sequence goes on along the minus strand of CAUYQV010193295.1, from coordinate 8,929 downwards.
TACTGTGTGCCGGGTGCTTAGCATCACTTTTTATGGCTACCGAAGGGATAAAGATAGTATTATTTCCCCCGCCTTTTTCTTAATACGTGAAAAAACTGGGTTGTCACGCTTACCCTATAGCAGGCACTGTGCTGAACCCGCTGCAGGCACGGTTCCCTCGCTCCCTGCTGTAACCCTGCGAGGTAAAGCCATTCAGTTTTATGGGGAAGGACTCGAGGAATAGTGGAAAGCTGACATTGGCGGCCTGAACTACAATCCTAGTCTTCTGATACCAGGCCACTGTTTACTTTATGTTGAGACACTTCGCTTTGCCTCTTTCTTATTGGTCCCTTGGTTATATTCGGTGCGCTTCTGGCCAAGTCAGCCCCTCCTACTTTGCATGGCTCAAGATGGATTGTAGTAATAATTTCACACACGCACACTGCTTTCCCCCCTTCCCGTTCTCCAATCTTGCACACCAAAATCTTCTAATTGTTGGATTATTACATTCCTCTACTTAAAAACCTCCAAAGATGCAGTTAACTACCAAACGACCATAAATTTAGGAGTTCAATATCATAATAACGTGCATTTGCAACCTTTCTAGGACAATGTCACCAGGTTATGAGTTCCAGAACACACAGAAGGAGGAGGTGGCTGAAACGGTGGCAGCGTCAATGAGGTTAAGAGTTGTGAGGAATCTTAAGCGGATCGGAATCAGTTATGAGAAGTGTGAACTCTAGTAGATGAAATTTTGTTTGAGATATAGGTAAAACTTGATAGAATCAGCCTTGAAGTCTATTGAGGGAGTTGGGTAACCCATTTATATTTATGCCATTTCTTGAAATTGCCCCTTAGGGAACTGACAATGATTATGTGAGGTGTGTTGAAAATGTTTCAGGACCCATGAAGGTCTTCCCCTGAGCTATTCTGGGGGATGCCAAAACCAGAGGAGGAGCGACCACTCTAGGAATGGGTTTTTATATATCATATTATTTACCCGACAACAGTAAGAAAACTATTGGGTCAGGCACAGTAGCACACCCTGGGAGGCCCAGTTCCTGGGATTGCTTGAGCTCAGGAGTTCGAGACCAGCCTGAGCAAGAGCGAGACCCCTTCTCTAAAACTAACCAGAGTTGTGGTGGGGGCTGCAATCCCAGATACTTGGGAGGCTGAGGCAAGAGCATTGCTTGAGCCCAAGAGTTTGAGGTTGCTGTGAGCTATGATGCCAAGGCACTCTACCAAGGGTGACAGAGGAGACTCTTTCTGGGAAGGAAAGGAAGGAAGGAAGGAAACAACTATTATCTTCTGCAGCAGACACTGTCAGTGCCCTGTTCACATCTTTTCATCTCTTAGTATTTTCAACAAAAATTTTAATTCTCTTCCATCAGTACCTATGTCTCTTTGCCTAATGGTATTTCCCACCCACATGCCAAAAGTATTGATATACTGGTGCCTTCCTTCCACCCCCCAGAGTCTACAACCAATGATTAGCTGAAGTTGATACATAAATCACCAATCACCCAGCTCCCTTAACCTTTGAGTGGGACACCTTTGATATGTCCATTCTATAGTGTTTCTGAAGGACTTCCCAACAGTTTTAAGTTCCATTTGCCTACAGTGGTAACTTCCTTGATTAAATATCTTTTAGCAGCTTCTTTCCTTTTCCTATGTCACTTCTCAACTCCCTTAAGATATGCCCTGGGATTAACTCCCAAGGAATTAACTACTTACACTCAAATTCCTGCCTTAGACTTGAATCTTCTGAGCTACCCAAAACTAAATGCTGGCTTTTAAAATTTTAGCACTGAGGTTCAGAAAGAACAAGTGACTCTTCCCCACCCCCTTCTTATTGAAGGTTCTTTCTGGTATGGCAGCTTCATGGTAGCCAGGTTTCCCCATATATTTGAAAACCTTCGATTAGAAATCTAGCTACCATGAAGCTGCCCTGCTAGACAGAGCACACAGATAGAGCAGGCTAGCTGTTCCACCTGCCAGCCAGCATCACTTGCCAATCCAGGTAGTGAGCAAGCCTTCAGATAATTCCAGTCCCCAGCCAGCCTCTGAGGATTCTTTGGGGCCACCCTAGTTGATGCCATGTGGAGCACAGATGACCTATCCCCCCCACCCCCGCCAGCTCTGTCCAAATTATGTAGCCCTAAACTAAATAAATGATTGTTACTTTTTAAGCTATGGGTTTGGGTGTGGTTTGTTACACAGTAGTAAATAACTGAAACAAACTCACTGTAGTCCATTTATATTATTTCAATTTAGATGAAATGGAACCAAATACTACTAAATTCCCTTCTCTGCATAGTTCTGGGTTAGCAAACTAAAAGAAATATCTTGTATAAGATAAGTGAAGGCCTCCTGAAAGAGTGTATAGGATCCTATACTGAGGAATTTATATACATTATCTCATTTGGTCCTTACACTATCCAGCTCAACAGTTGTATTTTATGTAAATAAGATACAATTCTCTCTACTTTTGTTTCTATTTGAAATTGTTCATTACAATTTTTAAAATCTGATCATAGAATCTTCTTTTACACTAAATGATAAATAACATATACCCTGCTTTGTAATCACTTCCACAAACACTTCCATGTTAATAAAGCATTGGGTCTGGGGGTTGGAGTATAAATGAATTCTCTCTAGTCCACAGAGAAAGTTGCTCAAGACCACACTTCCCCCACCCTGCTATCTCATCATCTTCTTCATGGTTCACGGCATCAGGACTCCAAGGGTTTTGGTCCACCACAGTCTGAAGCTAATGTGTACAGTGCTTTGGTTTTAGGATGAATTTCTGTGTTCAATGATCCTCTTCTGGCCTTTCATAATAGCTATTCACAACTATATTTTTACATATTATGCTTTTTAATAATCTATTATAATCTATCTCTATATAGCACTTTGTAATCCAGTAAGAGCAGGGACTATATTTTATTATTTAAAGCAGAAATAACATCTTTGGGGGAGGAACATAGAGACTTACTCTGCTGCCCAGACTAGAGTGCTGTGGCATCTGCCTAGCTCACAGCAACCTCAAACTCCTGGGCTAAGCAATCCTCTTGCCTCAGCCTCCCAAGTAGCAGGGACTACACCTCCCATTGTGGCCAGCTGATTTGTCTATTTTTAGTAGAGATAGGATCTTGCTCTTACTCAGAGTAGTCTTGAACTCCTGGGCTCAAATGATCTTCCCACCTTGGCCTCCCCAAGTGCAAGGGTTACAGGCATAAGCCACCATGCCTGGCCCCAAAATAGTATCTTATTGGATCCCCAGTGCTTAGCATCTAATAGGAGTTCAATAAATGTGTGACTAGGATTAATTACTTAATTGAAAGACACATGGCTAGACTAAATCAGTGTTAAATTAATTTTAGCCTAAAGCTGCCTCTTTATATATTTTAAGTTTGGCCTAAGGATTTCTCTATACAAAGTGAACTATAGCCTAACCAAACCAAATATGTAAACAGACTATAACCTACTCTTGTAACAAGTAGCCAAGTGTCAGCCGATCACAGAAGTCATGCTTCAATCACTCACAGGTGACCAACTGCTCAAAAGGTGTTTGAATAGGCAAACAACAAGCTGTAACAAATCTGGCTCTTTCCATATCTCACTTCTGTTTTCTGTACATCATTTTCCTTTTTTCTGTCCATAAATCCTCCCTGACCATGTGACAGCTTCAGAGTCTCTCTGAAGCTTTTTTGGTTCAAGGGGCTGCACAATTCACAAATTGTTCTTTGTTCAATTAAACTCTGTTGAATTTAATGTGTCTAAAGAGTTTCTTATAACATCAGCAAAGTCAATGGTGTGTAAATCATTGGTTAGGCTTTACCATGCATTAAAATTGCTGAGAGGGCTTGTTAAAATTCATATTGCTGGGCCTCCTTCTCGGACTTTCTTTGGTATGTCTGGGGTGGAGATTGAAAATTGATATTCTAACAAATTCTAGATATGCTTTAGGTCAAGAGGTTCCAGTCCATTTCTAAGGAATGAGAGGGGTTGACTATCAGAATTATCTGGGTAGTTTCTCTGTACAGCTGGCACCTTAAAAATAAAATTTTATCTGGCATTGTCATATATGTTCATGGTAATTTGGAAGATATGTCTTTTTCTTTTCTCATTTCAGATTTCAAGACCCTTCTGAGTGCCTTCTGGTCTTGAAATATATTTCTCTATTTAACGAAAGCCATATAGACATATAGGATCTTTTGCTCTAAAGCAACTTTTGTTAGGCTTCTGGATGGAAGCTGTCCCCACAAAGACCAAACGCATTATTTTAATATTGGTTAGAATGCAGATTTGACTATTGTAATGAGGTGAAAATAATAGTGTCTCAACCATAAACCATCTAGAGTTGATATGCTGACACAGTATACTGCATTATTTTTCCCAATTAGTATCCCCAAACCTATAAAACATGTACATCTCCATCTTATTAATATTTTGTTTTGCTACATGACTTACATGTCAGCTGACATAATGTTTGCCACTTCTGAGCAGAGGTTTTAAGAGCTTTGCATATTTCTACCAGCTCTCTTGTTCTTTTTCCATTGATTATGGCACTACATCCAGATTAGGGAATATTTCTTTAGTTTGCATTCTAAAACGAAGAAGATACATGGAAAAGATTCATAACTCACAGTAACACTCAGCTAATATTCTATACATGAAAAACTTTTGTTACGATAATCCTCTGGAAATCTGGGATTGTTTGTTACTGCAGCAAAGCTGCCCGATACAGGTGACTCCATCCACCTGTATCTCTTCTTGCTCTCTGCAATCCATATAATGCAACTTCCATCTTGTGGTCTGACACAGCAGCTCTAGCTTCCATGAAAGGATCACATTCTTCCCAGGAGGGAGGCAGAATGGGAAGTAAATGGCACATAAATTCTTAAAGTCACTACCCCAAAACTACCTCCATAGGCTAGAACTAGTCATATAAGCATACACAGCTGTGCAGGGATTTAGGAAATGTAGTCTTTAGCTGGTCAGTCTTGTGCCCAGTTAAAATTGGATTTTCCATTTTTTTTCCATACCCAGTTCACTATGGTCCCTTACCTTGCCTGTTATATAAACTTCTGTTATTGTAGTAGAAAGAAAGAAACACAGTAATAAGAAAGAAGATACTCATTCTAGGATTCTATGAGAAACCAAAATGTACTGAACTCCTACTAATACTTACTAATATTTTTGAGTGCTGGGAGGACAATAGGGAAGTCAGCTGACAAGGTCTCTATCCTCACAGAGCTTACATTCTAGTTAGGGGAGGCAGACAATAAACAAGTATTCAAACAAATAAGATATTTTCAGAGTGTGATGAGGTGATATAAAGAGAAATATGTATTTGGTCCTCTGCCTCCATTCCTGACACAGTGCCCTGAAACCCTTTGGAGTTTTCTAAGCAATAGGAGTAATAGGTGTATTTTATGTTCAAATATGTAGTCTTTGATCCTGATGGCTAAAACAGAGCTCCTAAATACCTTAAAATTTCCTAGGTGCTACAAGGATCTTTTGCTCTAATGAAGCAACTTTTGTTAGGCTTCTGGATGGAAACTGTCCCCACAAAGACCAAACCATGATTAGAAGCCTGGAAATTTCAGCCCCATTGTCCATTCCCCAGGAAGAGAAGATGAGCGAGAGATTGAGTTAATAAACAATCATAGCTACATGATGAAGCTTCCATAAAAATACCCCTAAACTGTAGGGTTTGGAGAATTCCCCAGTTGGTGAACACATTCATGTACTGGGATGGTGACAAACCCTGCCCTGACTGATAGGGAACAGAAGCGTTTGTGCTTGGAACACTGTTGGACCTTCATCAGGATGTACATCTGTATCCTTTGTAATATCCTTTACAACCAACCAGTAAATGTTAAGTACTTGTCAGCCTAAGTTGTGTGAACTGTTCTAACAAATGATTGAGCCTAGGGAGGAAGTCGTGGGAACCTCTGATTTGTCACCAAGTCACACAGAAGTTGTAAGTAACCTAGGAATCCATCATTTGCAATTAGTATCTTAAGTGGGGGGAGGGGCATTCTTGTGGGACTGAGCTCTTGACTTCTGGGTTCTACATGAACTCTTGGTAGTTAGATAATATCAGAACTGAATGAAATTGAAAGATACCCAGTTGATGTTCACAGAGAATTGCAGATTTGCTTGGTGTGAGGAAACCCCACACACATCTGGTATCAAAAACATTTTCTGTATAGAGTAAAAAAAAATTCGTTTGTTTGTTTGTTTGTTTGTTTTTCATCCAGGTAAATTCTAAGAGAGTAGTGGATGATGGGCAGGTGGATTAGAGAGGACCACATGAAAGAGATTAACATTTGAGCTGAGTAAAAGCCAGCCATGATAAGCTCTAGAACAGGGGTCTTCAAACTTTTTAAACAGGGGGCCAATTCACTGTCCCTCAGACCATTGGAGGGCCAAACTGCATGCCCCAGGACAAGTCAGCTGCTAAGCAGGACAGGCAGTGGCAGCAAAAACACCCGGCAGGCTGCATAAATGTCCTCAGTGGGCCACATGTGGCCCATGGGTCATAGTTTGAGGACACCTGCTCTAGAATGTATTTCAACAGTAGGAACAGACCTAAGTCTAGCCTACTCTGACTAATAAAACACAGAGTATTTATTTAAGGTAGCTCTATATTTTCGAGACCTGAGGTTTCAGTGCAGTTGAAGACGTTGCAAAGGTGTCAGCTTGGAAACAGCACAGAGGTACCAAATGATTACTCTGTAACTGAAAGAATATGTATAATACGTGGAATTAATATTAACTTACAAAGTCAATTAAGTTATTAATTATTCATAGAATTATAGTTTTTCAGATCCTGAAGGATTCTAGAGACAACCCAGTCCAATAATCTATCCAACACACACCTACCCTAAGCATAATCCCCAGAGAGAAATCTTCCAGGGTCTTCTTATTAACCACCATAGGCAGACAGCTTTATATTATGAGTTAGTGTGCTTCATTTCTTGATAACTCTAATTGTTAAAAGTGCTTCTTTACATATCATATTGACTTTTTTCTTCATTCAATTTTAATGCATTGCTTATGGGAGTAAATTTAACCCCTCATGGCACAACACCCTAACATGCTACCTTCTTATCCTGGTGAAATATACCCAGTTGTTTGCACTATTCCTCATTGTCATACCAGGCCATTGTCTTTCCCATTCATTTTATTTGAAGCCCATTTGCAAGTCTGGAAGGTTATTCTGTAGTCTAATAACCAAGAAGACTATATTTGGCGTGCACTATTTTCTGCCCCAACTTTCCACTGCCTTATCAACTATCCCATCTCCCATGCTGGTTACCAGTAGAATGGACAGAGTAGAATGCCCTACAACAGTTAAGCAAACCCTTGAAAGACACTTTTGATGTGACAGTTCTCTAAAAACTCAAAACCGCATCAAAAGACTGGCTAATGGTTAGGTCTGGAACTGTAATAACAAAAAAAGGACAAATCCCTGAATTTGCCTTCCAGGAGAAGTATTAGAACAATTGGCTTATTATATAATTTTGGTTGAATGATTTTTTTGGACCAAGGCAGTGTGAAACCAGAAAAGGGAAACCAGTTGCAGTAAATTCCAAGAACCATCAACATGTGTGCACTACTTGGAGGGAAATTTCCAGGGATTTCTGGGAACATTTCATAACTTTCATGCTTACATATGTTTAGTGTGTATAAGGAAGAGCTTTCATTAAAGATATTCATTCAGAAATTTACACAGTGAGTTTTTTTTAAAGTGTACTACTTATTTTTGATTTATAAAAATAACAAATACTGCCATAGAATATTTAGAAAAAAGAAAAATACACAGAAATGGAAATTAAATCAGTTATGGCAGATACTCTTTCAATAAAATATTTGCATTATTCAAGAACAGCATACCAGTTAATGGCCAGGTGTGATGTTTAAAAAACAATTATGGAGTCAGGTGCAGTGGCATGTGTCTGTCTATAGTCCTAGTTATCTGGGAGGCAGGGACAAGAGAATCACTTAAGTGCGGAAGTTTGAGGCTGTAATATACTATAATGGTCCATGTAAATAGCCACTTCACTCTAGCCTTTGCAACAGAATGAGACCCTGTTTCAGTAAACAATGAAGCACACACATATACACACGTAAGTGTATGTGTGTGTGTGTGTATAAATTACTTTGGCTATATCCTTAAAGTTTGTTTAATAGGATTTAGAATTCTTAGAGTTTTAACTTTCTCCTTTCTGCTAGAATAATAGAACTTCTTTCTTTCTTTTTTTTTTTTTGAGATGGAGCCTCAAGCTATCCCCCTGGGTAGAGTGCCATGGCATCACAGCTCATAGCAACCTCCAACTCCTGGGCTCAAGCGAGTCTCCTGCCTCGGCCTCCCAAGCACCTGGGACCACAGGTACCCGCCACAACGCCCGGCCATTTTTTGGTTGCAGCCATCATTGTTGTTTGGTGGGCCCGGGCTGGGGATTCAAACCCGCCACCTCAGGTGTATGTGGCTGGCGCCTTAGCCGATTGAGCCACAGGCGCCGAGCCAATAGAACTTATTTCAATTTCTTTAACTTACAGAAAAGGAAATCAAGAATAATAAATTTCATAATTATTTTGGGTCTGACCAAAAGGTCAAAGAAGTTTCCCAATTTGGCTTTATTTAGTGAAAATATTTATTGTCATTTCAAACTCAGCCTGTCCAAAAACTGAGCTCATCTTCCACTAAAATTTAAGGTTCTTCCTAGTCATGTCATTTTTTGGAAGAGACCAGTAATGTTATTTTTGTGGTCCACCAGACTTACAACATCAATTCCTCTCTCTTTTTTTTTTTTTTTTGAGACAGAGCCTCAAGCTATCCCCCTGGGTAGAGTGCCATGGCATCACAGCTCATAGCAACCTCCAACTCCTGGGCTCAAGCGAGTCTCCTGCCTCTGCCTCCCAAGTAGCTGGGACC
>CAUYQV010193294.1:0-24440 GCA_963574575.1 Galagoides demidoff | reverse complement strand
TTTTAAAACTATAACTGAGAAAATGACATGAAGGCTGTGTTGATCAGTTTGATGGAAGTATTTCGGATTGCATGTGAAAACCCCACACTGTACCCCAGAAGTGTATTAATGTACATAGTTACCATTCAATAAAAAAAAAATCAGCAGTTAAGTAGGATGTGGGTAAATGCAAGCATTTCATGTAGGTAAGTTCTGAGCCACAAATGATTTAATTGAGCTGTGATTCATGTTTTCAGAATCTGTCCTAGGAAGCTGTTCAAAGGGTCACCATACACCCCTCACCTCCATCCACTCCCCCAGAGAACTGGCAGTTGTGGAAATCTATGTGAGGCGTATTGTAAATACGGTAGCCATAGTCCTTGGGTTGAAAAATGCTTTTTAACCTTCAAAAAAAAAAAAAAGTCCTCTGTTCACTCTATGAGCTAAGTGTAATACACTGGCTAAGTTTGATATAGCTCAATATATAAATTAATGACATAAATTAAGAAGGGATAGTTAACTCGAGAGTAAAAAAGGAGAGAGAAAATACCATGATGTCAGAACATCTGGATGTGCTGTGGGAAAAATCAGTCCCCGAGTTCTTTGGCCCTGTGCAGCTAATATCCGAAGTGATGTTGGTTGGTTGGTTGGTTGGTTGGTCTTTGTCTTTTCTTTTTTCCCTAAATTTGTCAGTGATGCACTTCTGTACAATAAATATCCTTTTGGTATTACATAATGGAATCCCAGTTCTCCCTCAAATGCAGCTAGAAGTAGAGCTGTGCCATGTAGTGTAGTAGTGACACCATGGGCTTGGGGTTAGGTTCTTGGGATTGACTCTATGTGCTCCACTGGCAAGTTTTATAGGCTAGATCCTGGGTAACTTGCTTAACTTGCACGAGTCTCTATTTTCTCATCTGTAAAATGGGAATTACATGTCTATCAAGGACATAATACGGGGTTTGCCAAGGAGCGAGACCTGGGGGAAGTTAGTTCCTCTGATGGTACTGGCAATGGCAGTGGTGATGACAAAAGTGACCGTATGTCCTACATTTGGCCACACCCCTGCTTTTGAGTCATTTTTCCTCCCCACAGCCTGGTCGTTCAAGTATTCCTCGTATCCTTACATGTCATCTCTCTTGGGTCCTGCTTTCTTCCCTCCTCTTTCTAAATAGTTCTCTTTTATTTTTTTCCACTCTATTTCTCCTCATTTCCTTGTTTTTTCCTCTTTCCTTGCTAAGACAAAGACATGTTCATTTAACCACGGCCCTCATAATTTTTAGTGCTAGTTCCCAAGAAACATTCTTCTAAATGCTTCTTTTATTTCAACATTTTTCCAGAGAATATTCCGAAGAACACAGTCCCATGGGAAAAATATGTTCTGTGAACCCCCCTTTAGAGATCTCAAGGCATAACAGCGTTTTAAAGGTCCTGAGACGTCTCACAGCAGAGCACAACTCCTAAGGACGCTTAACACAGGGGGCTTCACGCAGTGGATCTCTGAACCATTTTATTACATCATGTCAATGGACATTTCTTGGAGCACACTCCCAGATGTCCTGTTCTGACCACATTTGTTTTCATTTAGGCTTCTCTTAAGTCCTGGACATTCTACCTCGTGCCTCCCCTGGAGAATGTCCAAAGAGATACTTTGTTCTTTCTTTCTTTCTTTTTTTTTTTTTTTTAGGATACATTAAAATTTGATTTAACACTTCTTTGGGGGAAAAAAATCACACTTTTAGTGAATGAACAAGAAACATTTTTACAGTAGCAGTAGACTGTTATTTTTAACTACTATACCATGAATTTATAGGGAAGAGGTTCCAGTAGCTCAGGGAGGCCCCTTGCCATTGAATGTGACAAAGCGTTGATTCATTTTTGAATTCGTGGGAAATAGGTTCCAGCACCTTGTATCACTGTTACATGGGGTCTATTGGTTATCCAGTGTGCTATGCTGTACACCTATTATGCCATGAGCTCATGGGAGAACAAATAGGTTCTTGCACCTAAAAGCATGGGTCCACTGGTTCTCTTGTGTGGTGTGTTATATGCTTATTATGCCATGAATTCATAGGGAATGGGTTCCAGGAGCTCAGGCTCCTTTCTGTTGGTTCTCACAAAGTGGGCTTCTCTGAGTGGAGCAGGCTGGCGCTTCAGTTGAACCCAGGTACCTTTCTCTTTGGCTTCCTTCTTTTTCTCATCATTTTCCTTCCCACGTTTCAGGAAGCTATCTCAGCTCTTAGAGTGCTTAACATGCTCAATACAAACATTCATCCTCTTGGCAAGACTCTTGCCCTTAACTTGTTTGTTTACAACAATGCCAACAGCATGCTGGGTAACAATTATAGACTTCCAGTTTTGCCACGGTGACATTTGTGTGGCATGCCTTTTTGAACAGTACCCATTCCCTTGATGTCTACGATATCACCTTTCTTGTAGATTCGCATATATGTGGCCAAAGGAGCAACTCCATGTTTTCTAAAAGGCCTAGAGAACATGTATCGGGTGCCCCTCCTCTTTCCCTTTGTGTTTGTCATTTTGGTGAATTACTGGAAGATGGAGTCTCCAGCCGAAAGGCTGTTCTTTCTTTCTTAGTTACGGCTGTAAGATTAATCATGTGTGCGATATTGATATATAGAAAATGTGGAGGTCAGGAGTCAGCAAACTTTTTCCACAATGGGCCAAATAGCAGGCCATGTGATTGCTGTTGTAACTGTTCAGCTATGCTGTTGGAACATAAATAGCCACAGACAAAACCAAAAAGTACCCATGGCTGTTTTTCAACAAAACTTTATTTACAAAACTTGGCAAAAGGCAACATTTGACCCAAGGGCCGCTCCTGACCCCTGGTCTAGAGCCTGTTTTTGAAAGAATGCCCCAGCCCAGCACAGGATAAAACAAAACAGGTTTTTTTAACATACTGAAGACTCCCTTGTCCTGCCTCCCTATTGTTATGGTCTGAATATTTGTGTCCCCCAAATATTCGTATTGAAATTTGAAATTCAACCCCCAAGGTGATGGTGTTAGGAAGTGGGACTTTGGGGGAGGTGATTTGAGAACACAAGAGGGGTGCTCTCACTAATAGGATTAGGGCCCTGATAAAACAGGCCCAAGAAGGCTTGTTCTGCCTTTCTACCATGTGATAACACAGCTAGCGGGTACCGCTGATGAACCATAAGGGGGTCCTCACCAGGCACGGAATTTGCCAGCACCTTGATCTTGGCCTTCCCAGTTTCCAGACCTGTGAGAAACAAAAGCGTGTTGTTGAGAGGCCACTCAGTGAATGGCATTTATTGTAGCTGCTTGAAGGGAGTGAGACACCTGTCCTGTGGATTTTGAGTAAACTTTTCATGATACTATGTGTGGCAAAGAGTAAAAAGGCAAGAGATGTTTTAGTAGAGGTCAAACTCCCGAGTCCTGATTTTGTTCTTTCTCTTTTCTTCAGGTGAACAGCCCCTCTTCTTGTCCTGTTTGTGACTCTCTACCTCACATGGTATAAGATGAAGTGCCCTATTATTAAATGTGTTTTTTATGCGTGTCAGCTGCAAGTCTTACGGAGTGAAGTTAAATCACAGAGCTCACGTCAGTTGCTTAACACATAGGGATAGTAATCACAGTGATGTGGTTGGGCCTAGTGGCTATCAAGGTGGTTAAGAAACATGTCCTGAGAGCTTACTGCCTGGGTTTGAGTCTTGGCTTTGCCACTGATTAGTTGTGTGACTCTTGACAGGTCTCTTAAGCTTGCTAAGCCTCAGTTTCTTGTCAGGGTATTGGGGATAGTCAGCTCCTAGGGTTGTTGTGATAATCAAATGAATGACTATTTATGAGTCTTAGAACAATGCCTGATACCTAGAATTGCTACGTGTTATAATAATTGTAGGCAAGACTTGCATAGCAATTTGTTCGTAGTCTGCAGAATGATTCCGGTTTACAGATGGGGCTCTGTAAGCTTCTCAAAATTATACAACTAATGAACTGGGCAGGGTTCAAAGTCAGCTCTAATGACAAAACCTGTGGTATTTCCACTAAGGTACACAGTCTCTCATATTTAAATCATTCAACAGTACATTTAGGATTTTCCCTTTTATCTTCTCTTGATTCCTGGGTCCTTTCCAATTACTTCATACCTTCACCCCGGCAGACATGATTACTCAATCACAGCACTTGTTTCTTCTTCCTCCCTTCCTCCCTCCCTCCTTCCTTCTTTCCTCTATTTCCTTTCTTTTGCTTTCTTTTCTTCCTTCCTTCTTTCTTTTTAACTGAGCTTGTTTACAGCTTTAGCTTTTTCCCCTCAATTTAGCAATCCCCAAAGCCCCTACCAAAGGTCAGAGCTGACACGTAAAATGAAACTTAGATGCTCTGATTTTTTGGAGTATTTTTCTGAAGGGCTCTTTTCATTTTCTACCCTTTCTTCAAAGGCAGAGCTGATCCCCTGAGTCACTGCCAGGTCTCAAAACATTCTTTCCAGGTTTGGCCACAGGCCCAAACTCTTTGGCATCTGTTAAAAACAGCTGCCCATGCAAAGGTCTTCAGGGGCATGTTTTAAAACTTAACCGGTCTCTTCCCAGGTCCAGACTGACTCTCTGAACTCAGCTTTTCTTCCTAGTTGCAGGCCTACAACCTCAGCCTTTTGTCCTCCCTCTCTGTAGCTGCCTGTCCAGCTTATTGTCCAGGAAATTCCTCTTCTCCCACTGGCCTGCAGTGACTCCCAGCTTCACACCGGTGGCCGTCCTGAGATGTATGACAGGCTCTTTCATGCTATTTAGCACCACAGGGAAACCACAACTCAGAAGTCACTCAGCTTGGGAATGTTTACAAAGTTTTGGGGCTACTTGTCATGATGGTAACAGGGAGGCTGATAAGACCAGAGCCCTCTGATTTTATTCCTGAAATGGAACCATCACCAGTTGCCTGTCATCTGGCCTTCTTCCTTGGTGAAGGGCGTGCTGGGATTAGTCCCACTTAGTCTGTGGGATTGAAGAGCAGAGCAACGACAGCCTCTACACGTTTGTTAACTTCTCACCTTGGGTCAGGACAGTTAGATGGAGCTGGGTAAGCCACAGTTCCTGCCCTTGATGGTCTCATGATCTACATAGTCGAGGAGGAGACAGGCACACCACAATATTAAAAAACAGCATGTTGAGTGCAGGGATAAGAGTGGACAGAAGAGGAGAACCCAGGCAGGGCCATCAGGTGAGGCTTCGGAGGAGGTGGGGCCTCTTTAATGTACAGGTAACAGTGTCTTGGGGAGGGCGGAGCGGGGAAGCCTTCCAGGCAGAGGGGAATACACGGATGAAATCCAGAGGCAAGAAAAGCCTAGGCTTGGGTGTGAAGGACAGTGAAGGACTTGGACACTGACCATGAGGCAGTTCAGTGCTGGCAGGGGCATGGCTGGAAGGCCCAATGGGCATCTTAGGAAGCTTTTGCCTTGACCTTGAGGTTATGGGACTCCAGTGAAGGACTTTAGGCAGGAAGAGTTGTGTTTTAAATAACTTTCTACAGTTCTACAAGAGAAGTGATGTGTGTTCAAAAAAATCAATGTCGGCCAGGTGCAGTGGCTCACGCCTGTAATCCTAGCACTCTGGGAGGCTGAGGCAGTTGGATCATCTGAGTTTAGGAGTTCAAGACCAGCCTAAGCAATAGCAAGACCCTGTCTCCAAAAATAATCAGGCATTCTGGCAGGTGCCTGTAGTCCCAGCTACTTGGGAGGCTGAGGCAGGAGGATCACTTGAGCCCAAGAGCCACTTGAGGTTGTTGTGAGCTATGATGCCATGACACTGTACCTAAGGCAACAAAAAAAGACTCTGTCTCAAAAAAAAAAAAAAGTCGGTGTCGTGAAAAATAAAGAGGCAGTGGGTTTGGCTGATTAAGAGTATAAAAACACCTAAAAACAGAAAACCAACTGTAAAAAGCTGTGCTGTAATGATAGGGGAAATTTGAATAGAAACTGCTTATTGGATGATGTTAGCAATGTTATTTTTCTTAGGTGTGATAATGGGGTTGTGGTTATATAGGAGGATGTTCTTGTTTTTGAGAGAGATATGCTAATATTCAGTGATGAAGTAGCGTGATGTCTGCAACTTAAAATATATATATATGTATTTACTGAGCACTTAAGCCAATATGGCAACATATTAACAGTTGGTGAATCTTAGATGAGTATGATTCATTCTTTCAACTTTTCAATCGACTTGAAATGTTTCAAGGAAAAGAAGACTGAGGTTACTCAAGATGCCTATGTGTTTCAAATAAACTTCAAATAACTATTGAACAACAAATGAAGCCACTATGGCAGTTAGGCAGGTGATGGGTTAGAGAAGAGAAGGAGGAAGGGAGAGGAGGGGAGGCGGGAGGGGACACAAATCCCCAGGTCAACAAGGCGGGGGTGGGGTGGGGGTGGGGGTGGTTATCACAGAGGTGTAGTTAGTAGGACTGGGCAATCGATCGAATGGGGAAATAGAATGGAGAAGCTGAAGAAGCTGCTCAGTTAACCTGGGAGGAGGAGTTGCGGAAGGGGAGATGCTGATTTTAGTTGTGAACACAGGAGGTTTGAGATAATTATGCAGTGTCCTAGAGAGGAGGGTCATACATTCATCCCTTCAGTCCATAAATATGTTTTGAGGGCTTATATTGCCAGGCACTCGTATTGGGTCTATGACAATGAACAAAACAGACAAAATGCCCTGTCTACTGGGAGTTTATAGTCTAGCATTTGGAGGCCAGACAGTAGCCCAGTGACAAGGGAGGCAGTGTGTGGGAAGATGGCCACTGCTGAGGAAAGGCTACATGGGAGTGGTCGGGGTTAGGTGCTGTTGACAAAGAGTCTGGGGGAAGCGAGGGGACAAGCTACATGGCTATCTGGGCAGAGTGTTCCAGATGGAGGGAACTGCAGTGGCGGGGCTCTGAGGAGGAGTCCGTTGGGCAGGGAGGCCACTGCGATCAGGTGAGGCCTCCTGAGAGGGTGCGAGGGGGACTCCGGGTTTCACTCTGAGACAGACAGGAAAGCCTCAGAGGGCTTTGAACAGAGCACAATCTGACTCATATTTTAACAAGGCTCACTCTGGCTGCTTTACTGAAAATCAACTGAAGACAAAAGCAGAAAAATAAGCTGGGTGGAGCCACTAGAGGTGGAGAAAATTCTGGACATATTTTGAGAGCAGAAGTGACAGGACTTTTTTGCGAATTTGTTTGTGGGGAGTGAGAAACAGAGAGGGGTCAGGGACAACGCCACGTTTATTTTTTGTTGGAGCAATTAGAAAAACAGAGTCAGTTAATGAGGAAGATTATGGGGGGTGTTGTGGGGGAACACCAGCAGCTCAGTTTAGGACGTGTGGATGCCTTCAGGTGGAGGTGCCAAGTGGGTAGTGGATTTAGGAGTCTGGAGTCCATGTCAGAAGTCTGAGCTGGAAATAGAAGTTGTCAGCACATAAATGGCATTTAAAGCTACAGACAGAATAAGTCTCCAAAAGAGGGAGTTTAGAGAGAAGAGAAGAAATGAAGAGCTGAGTGCTCCGCTGTTCCAACATTTAGAAATTCAGGAGATGGGAGCAGGACCAGGTGCTGTGGCTCACACCTATAATCCTAGGACTCTGGGAAGCTGAGGCAGGTGGATCACCTGAGCTCAGAAGTTCAAGACCAGCCTGAGCAAAATTGAGACCTGTCTCTACTAAAAATAGAAAAACTAGCTGAGCGTTGGGGTGGTGCCTGTGGTTTCAGCTACTCGGGTGGCTGAGGCAAGAGGATAGCTTGAGCTCAAGAGTTTGAGGTTGCTGTGAGCTATGATGTCACAGCACTCTACCCAAAGTACAGAGTGAGACTCTGTCTCAAAAAAAAAAAAGAGAGAGAGAGAGAGACGGGAGCAACCAGAGAGAGACTGGGAGTGAGCAGTCAGAAAGGCAGGCAGGTGTGGAGTCCATAGGCCACTATTGGAAGCATGCAGACAGGTGGCCTGCACCCCTCCTCCCTGACTCACCCCTCAGCCCTGATTTCCTCCCCTGCTGGAACCTTGTTAACCTAGAAGACTTTCCCAGACTGTGCTCTGGACATTCCTACTCTTGACATTCCAGATTCTCTTGACTCCAAGTCTCTGCCTTTTACTGTATACGTTCTTGAGATGCCCACATCATTCCCTCAACTCCCCAGCTGGCTCTTTGGCCCTAACTTTCCTTATCAGTTGTCTACCACTTCACAACCTGATCTAAGCCCTTTATGAACTCCACAGTCAGCTCACATCCAGGAGTTCATTTCTGCAAGCATTTCTTGAGCACCCACTCGATCAATTGGAATGCTTTTGACTTTGAGTACCAGAAACACTGAATGATAGCAGTTTAAACACACATGGGTTGATTTTTTTCCCCCATAACAAAAAGTCTGGAGGTGGGTATTGATGGGTTGATTCAGCGGTTTGGTGGTATCAGGCCTGGCCTTTCTGTGCAGCTCTTGACTTCTCCCTCATAGTCTCAAGGTGGCTGCCCCACTCCAGCCATTATGGCCCCATGGTGAGGCAGAAAGGAGGAGGAAGTGTTACTTCCTGCAGAAAGCAAAAGCTTTCCCAGATGTCCCCAGTAGACTTTCACTCAGGTCTCTGAGCAGATCTGTCTTATGTGGCTACTACAAGCTGCAAAGGAGGTAGGTAAAGCCTATAATATATTTAGATTTTCCTGTCTCTCTTGTAGAAATGGGCAAGACAAAAGGAGGAGAAGAGCTGTTGAATCAACCAGCCATCAAGGCTGCCACACTACCAAGTGCCGAATATTTGCCAAGAACTAGAAATATAGAAATGATTAAGATGTAGTGGCTCACGCCTGTAATCCCAGTACTCTGGGAGGCCGAGGCAGGTGGATTGCCCGAGCTCAGGAGTTGGAAACCAGCCTGAGCAAGAGCCAGACCCCATCCCTAAAAAATAGCTGGACATTGTAGCAGGTGCCTATAGTCAGAGCTACTTGGGGGGGCTAAGGCAAGAGGATCACTTGAGCCCACGAGTTTGAGGTTATTATGAGCTATGATGCCATGGCAGTGCCTTCTAATAAGGAAACACAAGCACAAATGGAGTATTTTGGTACAGTTTGGTAGAGACCAGGAGTCTTCCCTGACTCCCACAATCTGGGTCACAGGCCCTGCTTGGTGATGGAATAATACCCTATGCTTACATCCACCAAGACATCTAAGCATACTGAAGTGTCATTATCCTCCCCTCTCTTCCCTGAATATGCTCTAACGGGTGACTTACCTTTGATTCTCTCTTGCCTGATATATTAGCAGAGGCTCAGTAAATGTTCGTTATGTAAATGAATGAATGAAATGTCATCCTAATTACCTTCTTGTACTGGGTTAAAACCTTGTCCCCTCATCGCATTTTTAACTAGTTACCTCCATATTTGCATTCTAGTAGCAAAATCCCTAACTGCTTGCCAGAAAACAATGCTGACACACCAGTCACTCTTTTATATTTAAAAAAATAAAATATTCTCATATTTAATAAAATAACTTGGGGTGGCACCTGTGGCTCAAAGGAGTAGGGTGCCAGCCCCATATGCCAGAGGTGGTGGGTTCAAACCCAGCCCTGGCCAAAAACTACAAAAAAAAAAAAGTCTTTTAATAAAATAACTCTGTACTTACAGATTTACAGCCAGTGAAGTTACAATACAGCATCCAAAAGGCTAAAAGTACCCCATAAACTCAAGTCTCATCGTACTTGGCAAATGGATGCTTAAATAATTTTTCAGTCTGTAGGTTTTTATTTCAAGGTGATATACAGTTAATCTGACTCATTTGAATGACAGGGAGCGAATTGGAGATCCTGTTATCAAAGTCACCAATTGTACAAACATGAATAATTTTTAAGGAAGTGATAATATTTTTAAAAATATTTAAGTAACTTTTTTTGTTTTGTTTTTTGTTGTTGTTTTTATTATTTTTAAAATGTCAGATTAATAGGAGGGTATACATGGTTAGGTTAAATTGTGCACATTTGTAAGGTAAAGTCTGAGTTGAAGTTGTTTCCTTCACCCAGGAAGCAATAATATTCTTATAAATATTTTTAAAATAATTAAAATGGTGGAAAGT
The DNA here is from genome assembly GCA_963574575.1 of Galagoides demidoff. Taxonomy (NCBI): domain Eukaryota; kingdom Metazoa; phylum Chordata; class Mammalia; order Primates; family Galagidae; genus Galagoides; species Galagoides demidoff. The sequence goes on along the minus strand of CAUYQV010193294.1, from coordinate 14,399 downwards.
GATTGCTAAGAACACTGTAATAATTTTTTTTTGTTTAATAAGTTTAATTTGCTATTTTTCAGGCAGTTCACAAAGCTTGATTAGATACTGCATCATTAAAATTTCCCAACAGTGACTAAGATTCCAGTTCATCAGATACATTCTCATTGCTTTTTCCAAAGGAGGGGAATGGAGTGACCATTTTTGATAGTGGTTAGCAGGGATGAGGCTATTGAATGTAATTAGCAATCTTTAATAGAATTTTAGTTCATTTTTTCCCCTGTATTTTAAGTGCTTTTTTTTTTTTGGAGACAGAGCCTCAAGCTATCCCCCTGGGTAGAGTGCTATGGCATCACAGCTCACAGCAACCTCCAACTCCTGGGCTCAAGCGAGTCTCCTGCCTCTGCCTCCCAAGTAGCTGGGACCACAGGCACCCGCCACAATGCCTGGCCATTTTTTAGTTGCAGCCATCATTGTTGTTTGGCAGGCCCAGGCTGGGGATTCGAACCCGCCACCTTAGGTGTATGTGGCTGGCGCCTTAGCCGCTTGAGCCACAGGCACTGAGCCTGTTTTAAGTGCTTTAATCGTTCTTTTGAAAGTGCAATACAATTTTAAGTAGATTTTTTTTTAATTTATTGTGGGGGATTCATTGAGGAGAATTTTAGTTCTTAAAATAAAGATTTGGTTGGGTTTTTTTTTGCAGTTTTTGGCTGGGGCTGGCGCCCTACTTCTTTGAGCCACAAGTGCCACCCAATTTAGTTTTATTTTGCTTTTTATTTTCTTCAGCTTTATTGAAGGAATAACTGACAAATGAAATCTGCTAAGTAATTAGATCTTAAGTATTCTCACTGAGCACACACACAGAAGGTAACTATGTGAGGGTGAGGGATCTGCTAATTAGCTTGTTGTGCTAATCATTTCACAATGTGTGTATCAAACATCACATTGTATTCTTTGACTATATACAATTTTAAAGTACACAATACATTATCATTTACTATAGTCGCCACGCTGTATACTAGGTCCCCAGAACTTGCTCATTTTATAACTGTAAGTTTGTACCCTTTGGCCACTATGTTCCCATCCCTTGTAGCCACCCTTCTATTATGAGTTTGACTTTTTTAGACTCCATATATGAGATCACGCGTATTCATCTGTCTACGCCTGGCTTATTTCATGTAGCATAATGTAATCTAGTTTTGCCCGTGTTGTCACAAATGGCAGGATTTCCTTCCTTTCTAAGGCAGAACAATATTTCATTGTGTGTACATGTCTGTACTACGCCTATGAATACTGTGAAGAATGCTGCAGTGGACATTGGCGTGCAGATATCTCCTTGAGATACTGATTTTATTTCTTGTGTTCATATTCCCAGGGCTTAAATTGCTAGATCAAATGGTAGTTGTCACTTTAATTTTTTGAGAGACCTCCACACTATTTTCCATAATGGCTGTACTCATTTACACTCCCACAAGCCACGTAAAAGGGTTCCCTTTGCCCACCATCCTCACCAAGACTTTCTATCTTCTGACTCTTGGATAGCAGCCGTTTTAATAGTCGTGAGGTGATATTGATCTTGATTGGCATTTCCCTGATGATTAGCGATGCTGTGCGTCTTTTCCATACACTTGTTGGCCATTCGCGTATCCTTCTTTTGAGAAATATGTATCTATTCTGGGGCTTTGCCTGTGTTTTAAATCTGGTTATTTGGGGTTTTGCTATTGAATTGTTTAAGTTTCTTACATATTTTGGAAATGAAGCCATTATCAGAAACACAGTTGGAAAATAATGTGTTCCATAATGTGGGTTGTCTTTTCATTTTGTTGACTATTCCTTTGCTGGGCTTGATGTAGCCCCACTTGTTTGTTTTTGCTTTTGTTGCCTGTGCTTTTTTGACGTCATAGCCAAAAACTCACTGCCAAGATACATGCTGTAGAGCTTTTCCACCCGTTTTCTTCTTGTTTTACAGTTTCACATCTTACATGCAAATATTTAACTCATTTTGAGTTGGTTTTTTTTGTAGAGTGTAATATAGGGATCCAGTTTTATTTTTTTGTATATAAATATTCAATTTCCCCCACACTATTTATTGAAGAGACTATCCTCTCCCCACTGTGTATTCTTGACTGTATATGTGTGGGTTTATTTCTGGGCTCTCTATTCTCTTCCACTGTTCTAGTACCATATATTTTTTTATTACTATAGATTTGTAATGAGATTTGCAAGCAGGAAGTGTGATGCCTGCAACTTTGTTGTCTTGCTTAGAATTACTTTAGTTATTCAGGATTTTTTGTGATTCCATATGAATTTTAGGATTGCTTTTCCTATTTCTGTGGAAAATACCTTTGGAATTTCAATAGGGATTGTACTGAATCTATACGTTTTAGGGAGTGTAGACATTTTGACAATATGCTTCTAACTCCAATTGCTTTTTTGAAGGCAAAATTATGTAAAGTTCTAGAATGTGAGATCTGATAGAATTGCTTGCTTCGGTTGTAATGATGAGGAAACTGAGACAGAGGTGAAATGGTCCCTAGGATCACACAATCATTATGGTTTATATTAATCCACGTATGCATTATGTTCCGTTATTGGAATAATAGTGACATGGGTGTTTTTATATCCTACCGCTCAAGGTCATCACCAAGATCTGATTTTTCACACATATCTGCCTCCTGAAGATATCACGTGATGCACAGAGTTAGTCACTGCTGCAGACACTGGCATGCTGGGAGCTTGTCAAAAAGTGATGTGAATTTTCAGAAAAAAAAATTTTTTTTTTTGAGACAGAGTCTCACTATGTTGCCCTCATTAGAGTACTGTAGCATCACAGCTCACAGCAACCTCCAGCTCTTGGGCTTACATGATTCTCTTGCCTCAGCCTACCAAAGTAGCTGGGACTACAGGCGCCCACCACAATGCCTGGCTATTTTTTTCTTGCAGTTGTCATTGCTATTTAGCTGGCCTGGGCTGGGTTTGAACCTGCCAGCATGAGTAAATGTGGCTGGCACTATAACCACTGTGCTATGGGCACCAAGCCCAGAAAATTTTTGAAGAACCATCCAAAGGCAGGTAAATACAACTTTATTGCACTACATCTTATACTAGTAATGTTTTTCTATTACTTCTCTCTATTTTTTTTTTTTGCAGTTTTTGGCCAGGGCCAGGTTTGAACCCACCACCTCTATATCAGACCTATATATAGGACCAGCGTCCTACTCCTGTGAGCCACAGGCGCTGCCCTATTACTTCTCTATTCATTATACTATTGTGCTGTAAAAAGAAAATACTGAAGTTATTGTGTTAGTTATGGGTCTGACATTTGGATGTTCCATTTCATTTTTGGAGCACTAGCTCCCTACCACTAGGACTAATAATATCTTTTTTCCCTCTTGTTAGTTGAAATCATTTTACAAGTCTCAAGATGCCTTGAACTCTAAGTTTACATGAAATAACGACCTCTTAGAGACAGATGACAAAGAAGCAAGTGCTATAGTGATACAACCATCTGAAAATGCTACAGCACCTGTTTCTGATGAAGACTCAGAAGATGAAGATTGTGGAACAATAGATAATACGCCAGGCTCTTGCCTGTGTGCACCTGCATATCTCATTCAAGATGGCTGTGATGCTGACTCTGACTCAGATGATCCCTCATACGCACCTGGAGATGACTCTCTCGATGATGAAGTTCCATCTACGTCTACGGTGTAGCAACCTCCTCCACCAAAGAAAAAGAAAGTAAAAATATTATTCAAAAGTTAGAAAAAAGCTGACCTAACTGCACTGCCTATAGAGTTACGGAACCACCAAGTGACTTCTCCCCTGAAATGAGAACTCCTACAGAAATTCTTGAACTTTTTCTTGATGACAAGGTGGTTGAACTCATCGTCACATATTCTGATTTACACGCTGCAGGTAAAGGTATAAATCTTGGCTTGACTAGCTCCGAATTCAAATGTTTTCTGGGAATTATTTTTTGAGTGATTACATCTCAGTTCCTAGAAGGCGAATGTTCTGGGAACAAAGAGCAGATGAGCATAATGTACTCATTAGTGGTGCCACGAGACGTGATTGTTCTGATACTATATTTTCTCATTTGCATGTTGCTGACAATGCAAATTTAGAACCAACGAGCAAGTTTTCCAAGTTGTGACCTCTTAAAAGCAAACTCAATAAGCGAGCTATGTTCCAGATGAAACCTATTTCAGCTTTGATGAATGCATGGTTCCTTATTTTGGTCATCAAGGGTTCAAACAAGGCAGGGTGCCGTGGCTCACGCCTGTAATCCTAGAACTCTGGGAGGCCAAGGCAGGTGGATTGCATAAGCTCACAGGCTTGAGACCAGCCTGAGCCAGAGCCAGACCTTGTCTCTACTAAAAATAAAATTGAGGCAAGAGGATCACTTGAGCCCAAGAGTTGGAGGTTGCTGTGAGCTATGATGTCGCCATGACACTCTACCCAGGGCGACAGCTTGAGACTCTGTCTGAAACAAACAAACAAAAAGGTGGGAACAATTTATTAGAAGAAAGCCCAGTTTTGGTGTGGTGCCACCCATCCGGGTTACTAGTGAGGCAGTTATAGGGGCATACCCTAGATGATACCATTTTTTATTAAATAACTTTTTTGCCTATATTGTACTTCTTTATTTGTTTAAGATAGAGTCTCACTTTGTCACCCTTGGTAGAGTGCTATGGCATCACAGCTCACAGCAACCTCAAAGTCTAGGGCTCAAGCAATTCTCTTGCCTCAGCCTCCCGAGTAGCTGGGACTACAGGCACCTGCCACACCACCTGGCTATTTTTAGGGACAGTCTTGCTCTGGCTCAGGCTGGTCTCAAACCCGTGAGCTCAGACAATCAACCCACCTCAGCCTCCCAAGTGCTGGGATTACAGGAGTGAGCCACCAAACCCGGCCTCAGTATTGCACTTCTTGATAAACTCAGTTCAGTGGGACATCAGGCAACAGGTACAGTGAGAAAGGATCTCATTGACAAAGTTCCACTGGAATCCGATGTAGCTCTGAAGAAAAAAGAATGAGCCACATTTGATTATCAAATTGATGGCAAAGGCAATACTTTTCTGCAGATGGAATGGTAACAGCGTAGTCACTGTTGCTTCATCCCTCCTGTCTTGTCCATCGTTATTCCCTGAAACTGAAAAAGAAGATCCAAGTTCAGCAGCCAAACATGATCAAAGGGTATAACCATTTCATGGGAGCCATAGACAGAGCTGATGACAACATTGATAAGTATCGGCATCGATCCAAGGAAAGAAATGTTATTCAAGCCCTCTTTCATTGTTTCGAACTGGTCTTACAAACTGTGTGGCAACTGCATAAAACATATGATGGGAAGCCAGTGGATTTTCTGGAGTTTCGTCAACACGTGGTATGCCCTTATCTGGAGACCCAGGACCATCCTCCAGAACCCAGTGGGAGAGAAAGACCTCAGAAGTGTAACATTGACTCACATTATGGTGGCATAAATTAAATGCTAGTCAAACAGGGAAGGCAAACATGGTGCGCTTTCCCTTATGAATGCTGTAAGAACACCACTTTTGATGTGAAAAATGTGATGTCGTCTTACATGTGAAGTATACTGTTGAATAGCACACTGAAGAGCAGGTGTCACCACCTCCTGAGATTTTTAAAAAAACATGATTTCATTCATTATGTACAATGTAGGAAAGGTTTTGCCTAGTGTTCCATTTTTGGGTTGCCCCATAACAATGGAATGTAATAAAATTTTTTCTCTTCAAGTTGTTGCTCCTTGAATTTTTTTAGGTAACATATGTGAATTTCACGTGAAAAATGAAAAAATTTCAACCTGTGGCATAAATGAATTAATGGGGCTTTAGCTGTTTGCCAAGCTATTGTAACAGCTATGTATGCATTATTGCATTTAATCCTTGCAAAACCATATATTATTATGCTCATGTCCTCAATTTCTTATTTAGAAAACATTTTAACTTTATAAAAAAGTGTAATGCTGCTCAGTGCTCAGTGGTGAGGGCACCAGCCATATATGCGGGGGGGAGGGGGTGGATTTGAAACCTGCCCAGGCTGGCTAAAAAAAACAATGACAACTACAACAAAAAATAGCCAGGCGCCTTTAGTCCCAGCTCCTTGGGAGGCTGAGGCAAGAGAATCGCTTAAGCTCAAGAGTTTGAGGTTGCCGTGAGCTGTGACGCTACGGCACTCTACTGAGGGCAACATAGTGAGACTCTGTCCCCAAAAAAAAGAAAGAAAGAAAGAAAAGTGTAACAAATACCTCTTTACTGATTCAACCCATTTTGTCATATTCCTTCACTCCTGAATTTGTATATGTGTCTCCTACAATCAAGGACATACTGATACCACAATATACTATATATTATACCACAATTATCCTCTCAGGGAATTTAACATTGATTGAATAATATTTTCCTAATAATAAGCATTATAGTTATTTTAAAATATCGGGTCTGGGATACAATCAAGTTTCACACATTTCATTTCATTGTCAAGTCTCTACGAGGATTCCCAACCTTTTTTTTTTTTAATTAAATCATAGCCGTGTACCTTAATACAGTCATGGGGTACAGTGAGCTGTTTTTATATACAATTTGAAATATTTTCATCAAACTGGTTAACATAGTCTTTATGTTATTTTCTTAGTTACTGTGCTAAGACATTTATATTCTCCATTTAGAAAGATTCACATGTACCCTTGTAAGATGAACCATAGGCTTGATCCCACCAATCACCCTCCCTCCATTCATCTTCCCCCCTCCCCTCCCCGGCCTCTCCCCTTTCCCCATATTCTTGGGCTACAATTGGGTTATACCTTTTTTTTTTAATTGTTATCCTTTCATGACACGGATATGTTTGAAGAGACCAGGGCTGCTCGTGTTCAGAATGATCCATGGTTTGGATTTGATTGTAGCCTTATTTATGATAGAATCAGGTTAGATGTCACTGGCAGAAACCCATTGGTGTTTATCATATCTCAAGGCATAGGATTTCAACTTGTTACATTATTGATGATGTTGAGTATGAGCACTTTGTTCAGATGGGTTTATTTATTGTAATTAATAAGAAATTCCTTCTGTAGCTAATCTGTGGGGTGATCCTTTGAGATTGTGAATGTTTTTTTTTTTTATTGAATGGTAACTATGTACATTAATGCATTTCTGGGGTACGGTGTGGTGTTTTCATATACAATTTGAAACATTTCATCAAACTGGTTAACATAGCCTTCATGTCATTTACCTAGTTATTGTGCCAAAACATTCATTCATGTTAAATCTTAACCCCAATATGATAGTATTAGCATCTTTATAGAAGAGACTCTAGAGAGATCACCCCTTCCACCTTATGAAGACATAGCCAGCCGTCCTACAAACCAGAAAGTGGGCCTTTACCAGACACTGAATCTACCAAAAACTTGATCTTGGACCTCCAGCCTCCCAATCCATAAGCAATAAATTTCTGTTGTCTATAAGCCACCAGGCTACAGTTTTTTCTTATAGCAGACTAAGACAAACACCTTTATGTATTCAATCTTCATTCTTGTATCTGATTATTTTATGTAAATACTACCTGTAAAGAGGAGATACATGTATAAAAAACCCCAGAAAATTGATAGGGCCCCCTTAAGTCACTGACTGAACATTAAACTGCATGTGTAAAGTGTGACTCCATGAGACAGGAAGGCGAACTCCTGGGTAACTGACTTCAACAATTCCTAACGCTCACACAAGATTGGGATGATGCTTAACTTTTAAACAGCAAGAATGGAAAAACTTCATTGAACAGCTAGAACATTCATGAGAGACCCCAAAGACGCTCCTGTCTTAGAAGTTAAGAATAAAGTAGTCCTAGACTAAAGGTACCCTAGAAACACTTTAACAAAGCTAAAAAAGCAGCTTCTAAAAGATCATGTTGATCTGCAAATAAATTAGTTGCCAGCAAGTAAAACTAAACAATTTTAAGGAGTAAAACAAAATCTAGGCTTGGCACCCGTAGCTCAATGGTTAGGACACCAGCCACATACACCGGGGCTGGCAGGTTCACACCTGGCCTGGGCCTGCTAAACAACAACGACAACTACAACAACAACAACAAAAATGGCTGGGCATTGTTGTGGGCACCTCTAGACCCAGCTACTTGGGAGGCTGAAAAAAGAGACTCACTTAAGCCCAAGAGTTTGAGGTTGCTGTGGGCTACGTATGATACCATAGCACTCTACCAAGGGTGACATAGTGAGACTCTGTCTCAAAAAACAAACAAACAAAAGCAAGACCCTGTCCCTACTAAAAACAGGAAAAAATGCTAGACGTGATGGTGAACACCCTTAGTACCAGCACTCAGGAAGCTGAGGCACAAGGATAGTTTGACCCTAGGAGTTCAAAACTGCAGTGAGCTGTGATGAGGCCATTGCACTCCAGCCTAGGCAAGAGTGAGAACCTGCCTTAATAAAATAAAAAATTAAAAAATTGAAGTATCTGAAATAAAAAATTTACTAGATGAGTTTAACTAAAGAACAGACACTAAAGGAGAAAAAAAGTATAAACCTAAAGACAGGGCAATGGAAACTATTCTAAAGGAAGCCCAAAGAGAAAAGAGATCTAAGGCCAGGGGTAGAAGAGAGCCTGGAAAAAGCTCAGAAGTCCCTAAGCAGGACAAACACAAGGAAAACTACACCAGAACAAAGCATAAACAAATTGTTAAAACTAACGTTAAACTAAACGTTAAATATCCTAAAAGCAACTGAGGGTGGTGGCGCCTATAGCTCAGTGAGTAGGGCGCTGGCCACATACATCGAGGCTGGCGGGTTCAAGCCCAGCCCAGGCCTGCTAAACAACAAGTATAACAACAACAAAAAAACAGCCAGGCATTATGGTAGGTGCCTATAGTCCCAGCTACTTGGGAGGCTAAGGTAAGAGAATCGCTTAAGCCCAAGACTTTGAGGTTGTGGTGAGCTGTGATGCCACAGCGCTCTACCAAGGGGGACATAGTGAGACTCTGTCTCAAGAAAAAAAAAAAAAAGCAACTTAAGGGTGAGTAATGAGGATATATCACATACGGGGAAACAAAGAATGCCCAATCACTTCTCATCAGAAACAAAGGAAGCCAGAAAATAACAGAATGATACTCTTTAAAATGCTGAAAGAAAAAAAGTATCAAACTAAAATTCTATATTCAGCAAAAGTATCCTCAGAATTAGAAGGAGAAATAAAGACATTTTGGGAAAACAAAAGCTGAAAGAATTCATTACCAGTAGAAGACACTAAAAGAAATATTAAGGAAAGTTCTTCAAGCTAAAGGGAAGTAACAGATCTCTACCCTCCACCCTCTGCCTCCCACTTCTAGACTCTAAATCTTCATTTTGTCCCTTCTCAATCAGAGATCCATACTCAACACTTGCTCCCCTTCTCCAACAACTTGGTTCACCTACCTAACAACAATTTTCTCTGAAATACATTGGTTAGCTTGGCCTTTAATTAAGACTTTGCAGTCTTGCCCCAACCTATCTTTACAAAACTTTTCTCTTCCTCCATATTTTATAAGTCATTCCAAGTTATTCACTTTGCTTCAATAACTAGAAACTAAATTCAAAAATTCAAAAACTCCCCCCAAACAGGTTAGAGAAAGCATGCAAAGAGAATAGAAGAACAGTCAAGGTAGTGGGGGAATAAGTCCTGCCAAAGACAGAATAGACTTTCCTAAAAACAAAGTGAGCGTGAAGGATGACAGCTATTCAGCAGATGATGCCACACAATTCCTGTATAAGAGGTATCAGTTTCTCTTGCTCAGGCTGCATAAGACTGTCTAACTTAATTTTAGAGTACCTGGGAAACATAACTCCTGAAAAGTAAGTACAAGTATAGAACAAGGCTTTATTCAGGGAACCTCTGTGTCATATTCAAGCTCGACCGCTCACTAACTACTTGACCACTGGCTCATTTAAAATTCACAATAGCCCAATAAGGCAGATAGAAAAGGCAGAGTAGGAAACCAAGAAACATAAAGGTTATATTGCTTGCCCAAGGTAATACATTCAGAAAGTGGTAGAGCCAGGATGTGAATCCATTCTATTTAAGACTGGTGTCCATTATATCTCAGACATTGTGGGCACATTCCAGCAGTACTACTGCGGGGAGAAAAACACAAAGAATCTAGACACTGAGGCTAAGTTTCTACACACAAAGTCAGGTCTTTGTGAGGTGGGCCAAGTACGCGAATTTTGGCTCTGGCTCTTAAATGGATGTATAACTGTAAACAGATTATTACCTTACCTTATAAGGAAGCAAAATAAAGATGACTAAAGCCAAATAACCTCTCATTCTACATTAATGAAGGACTGTAATGGAGTTTGCAAATAAGAAGAGCTAAATATATGCTGAGATAAAGAATTGGTGTGTTACAAAATAAGAATGACTTATTGACAAACCCAACCACCAGATGTCAGGCAAGAAAGAAGGAAGCAGTAAAATAAGAATTCCTACCTGGGAAGAGCCAGGGGTTCCCTAGTGACTTCAGGAGCATCAGCCACTACTCCTGGAGCTTCCGCCTCATCTGAGCCATGAGTAACCTCCTGCACAGTGTCCTGTGGGCCTGGAGGCTGCACTTTCTTTACTTCTAGAGCCCCATCCAATTCTGCGGTAGGGTCGATCTCTATTTCCTGGACTGGTGCTGGGACCAGCTCCTTCTCAGCTGCAGCGGCCACAGCCTTGGCCTCTTCTTCCTCCTTTCTTCTGATTTTCTCTTCAAGTTCCTTCCTCTTCTTCTCATCATCCTGACGGGCCATGTGGTCAAAGGTTTTGAATACCTAAAATCACACAGCAATCCAGCAATCAGATCATCTGCCCAGCAATGTACTACACATTCTATGGAAATGTAGCAAAATCTAGTAAAGGAGAAAACTAAAAAGCAGTAGACCAGAAAGTTTTCCCATTGGCAAATGGAAATGCACAATTTTAACAAAAGTTTATAGAAAACACTCTTAATAGGAGGGTTCCAAAAATCAATAAAATCAAAAATTGGCAAGCCAAGGCTAATAACAACATGTACAATACCTCAGGAATGCTTATGAGCAGCTAGGTTACCTCAGTTGTCATCGTTTTTACAGACCCCTAACAGTCTTGTTCATAATACAAAGAACACACCATCCTGGCACTATAGGCTATAAAGGCACCAAAAATTCAGATTCACAAATAAAGATGAAAATGTTGAACTTTAGGCTCGGCGCCTGTAGTTCAGTGGCTACAGCATCAGTCACATACACGGTAGCTGGCGGGTTCCAATCCAGCCTGGGCCTGCCAAATAATAATGACAACTACAACCAGAAAGTAAAAATAGCCGGCATTCTGGCAGGCACTTGTAGTCCCAGCTACTTGGGAGGCAAGAGAATCACTGAAGCCCAAGAGTTTGAGGTTGCTGTGAGCTGTGAATCTACAGCACTCTACCAAAGGTGATAAAGTGAAACTTCGTCTCAAAAAAAAAAAAAAAAAAGAAAGAAAGAAAATTTTGAACTTTAATCCACAAAATGAACCAGGCTTACTGGACGGCTGCTATCTTTTGCTGAACAGCAAGGGCTGAAGGGAGGCCTGGGCATTCATTTCAATAAACACCCACTATGTACCTACAATGTGCAAGGAACAAAAAGTGACAGCTCCTGCCTTCTAAGAATGCAAAATATGTAGATAAGTCCTTAACCTTTTTTGGAACATAGTCACACTCACGAAGGAGACCTCCCTACCAAATAGTACAGTCAAGATAGACCCACACATGACAACTCTGTTACAAGAGGGATATGATGCATCCTTCGATGCCCTGTCAAGATTGTGGGTGGTAATGAACACTTCCAATAAAAGAAATCTAAGGAGCCTTCTTAGAACGAAGAGGATCTCAATTAGAACTTAAATGAGAGGCACTTCTTCCATAGGGAACCACTGGAGAAAATGCTACAGCTCCAAGAATAGGCTCATCAACAAAAAGCAACAGCTCCTACAGTAGCTAAGAAGGAAAACTGAGAGATTCACCTGGGAAACCAGCAGAGAAATCAGAATCCAAAAGGCTAGAATGCAGACAGTTATCAAATAACAATGTTCGGTGGGCTGCACCAATGGAACAAAAGGGTGCTAACACATGAACTGTGTCAAATGCTCATACAAACATTCTATCAAAAATCTTGGGAAGATGATAGCATCAACATTTCAAAGATAAGGAAAAATAAAACTTGAAGAGATTATAAGCAACTTGACCAAGATCTTGCCAGCAAAAGGGTAAAATAAAAAATTACACAGAAAGCACCAAAATACAAGGAGATGATGTAGGCATAGGAAATCTAATAAAATCCTAAAAGGTTAAAAACTGGAAACAACATCAGACCCATTTCTACTTCTGCAGATAATCAGAAGCCCTAACTCACTTCTAGCATTCATGTTTCTGACACTTTGGGTCCTCTGCCCCTGGAGCCACTCATGCTCCTGAACTCCACAAATGAAAATCAACAACAAGGACTCTCCATTAATACCTGGGACTTTGAACAAAGGACCCACCCACTGGCTCCTCACTGTGTCCACCTCCTCTACTTACACACTACATCCAACCTGCTCTGACTTGTCTATCCACCCCACCAGGAATGTCTCTCACATAACTCCAGAAACCACAACTTTTACATGTTCTCAGTGCTTATTCTAGAGTCACAGAATCTCAAAGCTTGGAAAAGACCTTCCAATCTGTGACCTCCAGTTAACTTTCTCAGCTGACAAGAGATGAAGTGATTCCCCCAAGATTTCCCAATAAGTTTCATAAGAAATAAAATATAGCCAGCTTTCTGAATTCTCATGCTGAGGACTTCTACTAAGAGACACTCTCAAATTTGACTCCAGATGAAATACATTTAATACAAATGTAATAAATGGCATGCCATTCTAAACTTTTTGTCTTAAAAACATTCTAATATATTAGAAAATAGAATGAAATTTTCACTTGCTCTTGCTGAGGGTTCTTCCAGCTGTGCATCTAGCCCATGTAAGCCCATTGAAACTGTAGGAAAAGCATGAGAAGTCTTATACTAAAAGTCTGCTCAGGGGATAGCTTTCAAGTTCCAGAATGATGAACCTCAACACTCCCATCCAAACCTCTCCCCCTTATTTCAGCACAGCCATCAATCAGGGCAGAAAAAGAAAACTCCTAAGAAGACATTCTAAACTTTGGTTTCACTTGAGGAACCTGTAGCCTACAGTAAAACTTCAGGAGGTAACATCTGAAACACTTTATAAACTGTAAAGTTCTTGAGAATTGTACAAGGTATCAGCATCTCTATTGTCTTTGGTTTCTACAAATTGACTCAGTGTGTTTGGCTGAATACTTTTTTGTCAATCTCATCAAAAGTCCCACCTACAAAGCCATCTTTATTTCTCAACCATCGAATTCCTTTTCTTATAAACACGCTCTATCACATAATTGGCCTTGCAGAGTTCTCTATTACTTTGTGTGTTTTCTCTCAACTGTTAAGCGTCACAAGAAGAGAGACCAATACTTAAACACCTAAATCACTAGTGCCTGTGGCGGGTGATTAAACACCTAAATCACTAGTGCCTGTGGCGGGTGACAGTTGTAAACTACATTCGCTTACTAACACAAAGTGCCCAGTCAACTTCACTGAATGACTATTAACAGCGCTTCAAGCGTACAAAACATTTAACCTGGGGTGTATTTAGGTCCAACTGAAAACTTAATAATCACTACAATGATTGTTTACTACATGGGAAGTTACATTTCAAACCAGCGGCCACACCCACTGATCAACAAAAAGCCACTATCATCCCTACCACCTCCAGAGTATGGCAGTTCAGGGGCGTGCAGGATTTTGTTGTGAATAGCCGTCCTTTCGTGTGGCCTGCACAGATTTTAGTGACTAGGAGCCCCCAGCACTGTGAGGGCTATGAACTGCGGGGCGCCGAGCAGAGCCCTCAACGGAGGACTACTACTTCTGACACCTCAAGACGTCCTGGGCAGGTCTTGCAGGACCTCAGCAGAGTAACCTGACATCCGATCTGAGCTTCAAATTCCTAAAGCCATGCTTAAAGGGCCCCAGGAAAGGAAGAAAACAGGCTGAGAGAATTAGAGGAGCGGCCGCCCTAGGACCGGGAGTCGGAGTAGGCCCAAGGCGGCGGTTTCCTAGACCGCCGGCCCGCCCACCTCACCTGCAGCACTAAGGCCTGCGCGGCCCCAGGCGGGAAGCCCATGCGGTCCGATGGGTGGCGCAGCAGGCGATAGAAATCAGTCTTGCGGTAGAGGAAACCGAAAAGCACGCGCAGAAAGTCCTGGACATTGCCCACGTGCTGCAAGATGCCTAGCAGAGCCTGGTCATACAACTCAGCTGCCCCGGGCTCCATTTCGCTGCCCGTCCCAGACACGATTCACTA
>CAUYQV010193291.1:0-11945 GCA_963574575.1 Galagoides demidoff | reverse complement strand
TGAAAATCAGTTCTTCCACTCCTGGGACTTTTCCATTCAATTTAAAATTTAACTTTAAATCTAGGATGTGACATTTACAAAATTGATCCAGGAAGTTGAAATTTCTACCAATATCTTATAAGATCAAGATAAAATTAAATGGGGGAGGTAAGGAAAGAATAAATACCTCGAATTTTGCTTTGTATAATGTGCTTCCATTGATATGTACACCCACATGTTGGCCCAAACTTTTCAGGGAAAAAAAAAATTCTTTTGTTTTAATGTTTTAATCCAGATTTTTATTTGCCTATATTTAGTACTTGTTTTGTATATTATAAAGGAATTCTAGCATTTATTTTTTAACATAGAGTTACACTTTTAATACATAAGCATAAATAAAATAATTACAAACATTTATGTAGAGATGGAATTAGTACTACTGAAGTATAATGCGCATCCTTATTTTTTCCCTCAAAAATTTGGGCAAAACAGTGTGCCTTATATTGGCAAAATATGGTAACATCCTCCCACCCCCCCTCAAAAAAAAAAAAAAACACCAGGGTATGGCTTAAAGCAGGAATAGCTTTCCCATGGTGACATTGCTATAGGATCAGTTATTCCTTCCTGTCCAGACAGAAACAGCTGCAGAATCTTTCTTAACACCATCACCATACGCCAGACAATCATTACCAATCAACAGTTAATTAAGCAGAGTTGGCATACCAGGTGAAAGCCATGTGAAATCCCTGGCTTCAAGTTGATTACAGCTGCCTATCTCGGACACGTTGGGTGTTATGTTCTGCCCAGTTACATTTTAATTTTGGCTATCCATAAACACAGAGATGAAAACAAAAGAATCAGTTCATCCAATTAAAATGGCAACAACTAAGTTGCAATGAATAAATAATCTTTTTTTTAAGCAAATAAGGAATTTAGCACTGCAGCATCCCAAGTTACTGGATATCCACCTTCATGTGCAATTCCTCACAATAGTTTTAGGGTTTGGGGTTTTCTTTTCTTCAAGTAACTAAGCAGTTCTGGTTGCTAATTGGGTAGAGATTAAGCCAGGCTCAAAGTAGTCTGAGTGTTCTGCTCAAGCTTGGTATGCAGCCGTCCCTGGGTCCCATGTTAACATGAAGGTCAAGATTGGTGGAGATAAGACGATGGGAGTGTGAGATGGTTAGAAGGGGTTTCAGGGCCTGACATTATCCTAGAAGAGGTGATAGGGTGAGACACTGTGCCCATGTGGTTGCTTAAGACTTTAGAGCAGGGGTTCTCAACCTTCCTAATGCCGTGGCCCTTTAATACAGTTCCTGTGGGTCACGACCCATGGGTTGAGAACCACTGCTTTAGAGAAAAGGTAGGATCACAAGCGTTATCAGCATTAATAACTGTCACTTGTGAATCAACCTGCTCTAGGCCAGGGTCTCACTTAAGTATCACAGCCACAGGGGAGGGTGAGTTTTATTTACCTCCTTTGGCCTACAAGAATCAGAGGACTGAGCAGTGTGCTCAGGGTCTCACAGTGTGTGCAGCAAATGAATGGTAACACTTGAATTTGACCCAGTGATGCCAGGCTCCAGAGAAAGCTCTGTAAATCTCCTGGACCACACAGATGAAGCTGGCACACAGCCCCGAAGCAGATATTGGGAGGGATAAACAGAGGGGTGAGTATTCCAAGGAAGCCCAAAGATCAGATACCTGGGAGCGATGACATGTTAGTAACCACACCTCTTCAGTTTGTGTTTTCATTTACTTATCAGTATTAAAATAACAGCAGGCATTAAGGGCTCCATTTATAGCTGTCTAAAGACAGAGCTTTAAGAGCTAATGGGATATGAAAGATATAGGCCATCCGAGTACACTATTGTAGCTGCTTTTACCTTCTACATGCCTTTGTGTGAGCTGCAGTCTCTCTGGACCAGCAGCTTTGTTTTCACTGTATTCAGAAACGCCGAGTTTCGGACTCTGCCCCAGACCTACTGAATCAGAATCTGCACTTCTAAATCCTCAGATGATTCTAGAGGGTTTGAGAAGGCTTAGCTAGGGGACACAACTCAGAAGAAAAGATACCATATAAAATAGAAACAAGTTTTTTATTTTTCCTTAGGAAAAAGAATAAGGCGATTTAAAGCTTAACACAGAGAGAGAATTTTTTTTCCCCTGGTAAAATTCTAAGCAAGATCTGTTCGTTTGAAAGAGAATAAAAAAGACTGGAGACCTTTGAGAGTTGTTGTCACATCTGTGTGGGCATGAAATTGGCATGAGCTAAATTATAATCTCACCATTTCTTTGTCTAAGAGCTAGGCTCAAAGGCTCGGGACATCCCGAACCCAAGGAGAATGCACGTTACTAAAAATTATGAAACGCCTGTGATAGTTTATGAGATGTGTAAGAGAGTTGTAGGGAGGGGGGCAGAGCACCTGACCCAGGTCAGAGAAACCAAAACAAGTCCCTGGAACGGGGAGAGGTTTGAGAAGCTGATTACAGCTGAGTATCTTGGGCACTTTTGTTGTCATTCTGCCCGGCTACGTGGAAATTTTGGCTATCCATAAACACAGAGATGAAAATAAAAGAATAAATTTGTTGGCCAAGAATTTACCCTCTATGTTTTTCAAAATGGAAATAGCTTTATTTGTTTATGATTATAAAAGTAACAGTTACTGCAAAGAAATTCAGGCAGTGAAGAAAAAAATGTAAACTAGAAAACAAAAATAACTTCCAACCCTAGAGACAGAGGTAACCACTGTATGTGGCTATACGTGTGTGTGCATGCATACACCCACGTGCACACACATACGACGCCACTCACAATCACACAGTTGTATAGCCCTGTCATCACATCACATCCAACGCTCTGCTTGTAGAAGCTTTGTGTTCCTCAGACCCAGAAGACTAATGGCTGAGATGGTTCTTTTTCACTTCAGGGATAAGGGACGTCAGCGCAGGTAATTAATTTTAATCTTTAAAAATATTTAAAGATTTTTTATTAAAAGTCTTGATGCTGGCATATCAATATTTCTTCTATAAAATAAGATAAAGCAAGGTCGATTTATATAGCTTTAACAACAACAAAAAAAACCTGGCAAGTCCATTTCCTCTCGTTTAACCATTCTCCTACCCAGCTTTATTGAAATATAATTGACAAATAAAAATTGAATGTCTTTATCATCTACGATGTGTTATTTTGATATGCGTATACCTTGTGAAGTGATTGCCACAAATCTGCTAATTAACATATTATCTGTGTGTGTGCTGAGAACTTTTAAGATCAACAACTTTCAAGTATGCAATAGAGCAGGGGTCCTCAAACTTTTTAAACAGGGGGCCAGTTCACTGTTCCTCAGACCATTGGAGGGCCAGACTGCAGGCCCCAAGACGAGTTGGCTGCTAAGCAGGACAGGCAGTGGAGGCAAAAACACTGGGCGGGCCAGATAAATGTCCTAGGAGGGCTGCATGTGGCCCGCCGGCCGTAGTTTGAGGACGCCTGCAATAGAGTATTATTAACTATAGTCAACATGCTGTATGGCAGAGTCCCAGAACTTATTTGTCTTGTAACTGAAAGTTTGTAACATTTGATCCACGGCTTGCATTTCCCCTTCTCCCAGCCCCTGGCAACCAACATTCTAATTCTACTCCGTTTCTATAGCGTTGACTTTTTCAGATTCCACATAAAAGTGAGCTGATATGGTATTTATCTTTCTTTGTCTGACTTATTTCACATATCTTAATGCTGTCGAGGTTTTTCTGTATTGCAAATGACAGGATTTCCTTCTTTTTAATTGCAGATGAATATTCCACCATATAAACAATCACATATTCTTTACCTATCAATCCACTGGTGGGCACTTGGCTTTTTGCCATATCTTGGATATTGTGAATAGTGCTGCAAGGGACATCCGGGTGCAGTTCTCTCTTTAAGATACTCATTTCTATTCTTTTGGATATGTACCCAGAACTGGGACTGCTGGATCATATGGGGGTTAGTCCTATTTTTAATTTTTTGAGGATTACATATACTGTTTTCCATAAGGGCTGTGCCAATTTACCTTCCCACAGACAATGTGTACAGGTTCCCTTTCTTCCACACCCTTGACAACACCTAACTCTTGTCTTTTCAGCCATTGCCATCCTAACAAGTGTGAGCTAATATCTCATTGTGGTTTAAGTTGCATTTCTCTGATAATTAGTGGTGCTGGGCACCTTTTCCTGTACCTGTTGGCCATTTGTGTGTCTTTGGAGAGATGTCTATTCCCTTTACCCATTTTGTAATCTGATTATTTGCAGTTCCCCCCTCCCCCATTTGCCATTGAGTTTTATGAGCTCCTTATATGTTTTGGATATTAACCCCTATCAGATATATGGGTTGCAAATATATTCTCCTATTCCAGAGATTGCCTTTTCATTTAGTTGATTGTTTCCTTTGCTGTGCAGAAACATTTTAGTCTGACATATTCCCACTTATATTTTTTCTTAAGTTGTCTGTCCTTTTAGAGTCATATCCAAAAAATCGTTGTGAAGATCAATGTCAAGAAGTTCTTCCCGGTTTCCTCCTAAGAGTTTTAAAGTTTTGAGTCTTCTATTTAAGTCTTTAATCCATTTGGATTAAATTTTTGTGAGTGGTGTAAGATACAGGTCCAATTTCACTTTTTTGCATGTGAATATCCAGTTTTCCCATCAACATTTGTTGCACAGACTACCGTTTTCCCATTGTGTATCCTTGGTACCTTTGCAATATCTATGTGTGGATGTACTTCTGGGGTCTCAATTCTGTTGCACTGGCCTGTGTCTGTTTTTATGCCTGTTCCATACTGTTTTGATTACTATAGCTTTGCAATACAATTTGAAATCAGGATTCGTGATGCCTCCAGTCTTGTTCTTCTTTCTCAAGATTGCTTTGGATATTTGGGGCCTTTTGTGGTTTCCTATGAATTTTAGAACTTTTTTCTATTTCTATGAAAATTACCATTGGAATTTTACTAAGGATCACATCAAATCTGTACATCACTTTGGTAGTATGGACATTTTAACGATATTAATCCTACTGATCCATGAGAACAGGATCTTTTTATTTGCCCAAATCCTGTCAACACAGAAAAATAGGCCCTGGGGAGGAGGGGCGGGAAGTGACCACTCCAGAATGGCCTCAGGGAAGCTGCTCTCTGGTTTGTGTCCCCGTGGACACAGTTCTGAAAGGGAGCAGAGTGGAGAATGGTCACAGGTTGCAATTGGATGCCTCTGGCATACTCCAGGGTGACATTGACCCTCAGAGGGCCCCAGCCTCAGAGCAGCCACCTGCCCTGCTCTGTCACTTGACAGAGATTGAACTTGAATAAAGGATTGCCTAGGACCCCCACTAATTGCCAACCTTGGCAGAGCAGCTGTGGCACTGTTCAGGCACCAGGCTTCTCTCCCTGGTCTGGCCCTGAGGTCCTCTTCACTTGGACCCCTTACCTTCAGGTCTTTTTTCTTCCTCTTGAGCTGAAATTAAGCCCACCTCAGCCTTGTGTGGTGCTCACCATTCTTCCCCTCTTCAGGCCTTCCTGGCCTTTCTGATCCTGCTTCAACCTTTGCTTCACCTCCCCATTGCTTTCTGGGCTTGGAGTTTGGCATCAGTACAACTGGCTCTGGCCATTCCAGGGTCAGGCATCCTGTGGCCCTGAGAGCTTTCAATCACAGGGGCCCATCAGCCCCTCCTTCCTCCACAGCCTTGGCATTCCAGGTTACATTTTCCTGGGTCAATGATCTGACATCCCCTTTTTTATTTGTAAAACCAACACATCTGCAGTGCATCAGGGAAGGTGCTGATTTAAGGGCCCAAGAGAAAAGCAAAGATTGTTTTCATTACACCCAGAGAAGCAAAGAAAGACAGCAGGGCAAATTCCTCCCCGTGGAAACCCCACATACACAAAAATGGAGGGGAAGGTAGCATTTTTATACTTTGTTCATCAGAAGACAAAATCAGTGGGGAAAGCATGCTACCTACAGTGTCATTTTTCCGTGCTGTGAGAACCAGGTTTGTGGTGCCCCTTTAGGAAAAGTTGTTATTTTTTAAATAGAATTCTTGGTCATTTTCCCAGATTCTTTTTTAAAAAAACAAACACAATCTAACCCAAGGGCAAACACACACATTCTTAATTTGAGTTGATTCTAACCAATCCAGACATGTCAGTTACCAGCTCCCTCGGAGCCAGACTGGGAACTTGGCTCTTTCCTACCTCTTCTGAGGCAAAGGATGATCAAATCAAGCATCATAGCTGAGGTATTGGCAAGTGGTGGCCAATTCGCAAGGCTCTTCGGTGGAGGAGGAACTTGGCAAAGCAGAGGCACCAAGAAGGGAAAAGACAATAACTGAGCTCTGGGTATTATTTATAGGCATCTGGGGGTGACTTGATGTGCACTCCAAACCGGCAGTCCACTTGGTTAAGAACTCAAAGAGGTTGTCTTGTGTCAAGTTGTCACAAGAACCCCTGGGTGTGAGTGAACTTTTGCTTCTTCCTTTGCTGATGTGGTATGATTTATGACTCACCTGCGGTCACCTCATGTTTCTTCTCATGGATCCACAGGCCTGGAGGTCAACCTGAACTCCTTCTCACCTTCTTCTACTGAATGATGATGGCCTCAGTCATACCTTAATTATATAAAGGGTGTCCAAAAAATGTATGCACATTTTAAGAAGGAAAAACGGTAATACTCAATATATACAGATAATATCTGTTCTCTGGTATATTGTATCTTGTATTTCTTGCAATTGCAGAAGTCAAACGTGACTTGAGTATTACAATTTTAATACAGTTTTTTTTTTCTTTTTAAAAAACGTGTATACATTTTTTGGAACTCTCTCTAGATTCACTAGCTTTAAGTAACAGTCCTTTGAGGAGTTCACTTGGAAAGGTGGTGATGTGGAAGGTAAGGGAAACTGCCCAAAGTCACGAAGAGCAGGTGAAGGCTGGAACTGCCTCCTGGCCATGCTTTTCCTACAATTTACTTGCCCTTTTTGGCCTTGCTACGATTCCCTGTCACTGGGGCTGCTTGAAAGACTGACTGTACCCTAGACCCTGGGCCTGGTATTGTCCAGAGAAATCTTTACTGCGAATTGATCTTCATCTCTTGTGTCAAATGGTTTTATTCCTAGCATTCCATGCTTAAGGACAAATGCTTGAAATTACAGTTTGGAATTAGGTAGAATAATAGTAATAATTCATTCATTCAATAAATACTTACTGGGAACTAGTAATCCCAACTGGGAAATGGGATTGTGCCAGGCACTGGGGTTCTAAGAGCATTTAATATCTCTTTTCCTGGCTCGGCACCTGTAGCTCAAGCGGCTAAGGCACCAGCCACCTATAGCAGACCTAGCGGGGTAGAATCCCGCCCAGGCCTGCCAAACAACAGTGACAACTACAACCAAAAAATAGCCCAGGCGCTGTGGTGGGTGCCTGTAGTCCCAGGCTGAGGCAAGAGAATCGCTTAAGCCTAGGAGTTGGAGGTTGCTGTGAGCTGTTAGGCCATGGCACTCTACTCAGGATGACAGCTTGAGGCTCTGTCTCAAAAAAAAAAAAACAAAAAAACCCACAACTCTTTCCCACCTAACTTCTCTCTTCCAGTTAGATGTCCCTTACTGCCAGGTATCCCATCATATTCTAAAAAGAAGGTAAGAGGAGGTGACAGTGAAGCAAGAAGGGATGAGCCATCTCCTTCCCTATCAACTGAGTCTCTAATGTGGGCTGAGCATAGTGGCAGTGCAGGACACAGGGTGGGTTTGGAAATGCAGGCATAGTCCTGCCCACACAGTCTCTAAGTGGCC
Source organism: Galagoides demidoff (assembly GCA_963574575.1). NCBI lineage: Eukaryota > Metazoa > Chordata > Mammalia > Primates > Galagidae > Galagoides > Galagoides demidoff. The sequence goes on along the minus strand of CAUYQV010193291.1, from coordinate 4,159 downwards.
TCTGTAGGTATTAAACACACATACTTATAAATACATATTTAATTAAACATGGAGACAATTGCGATAGCTATAGGGAAAAGGGAATTATGAAAAAGAATAGGGGACTTCCTTTAAATTGGGGGGATGGTGCTCTTTCTGAGAAAATTAAATTTAAGCAAAAATTTAACAGAACAGAGAATGTTCTGTTGGGAATGGAGTCTCAGGAACAGGGAATGGTAGGTACGAAGGCTGTGGGGAGGGGTTTGTGTGTCTCATCCTGTGCGAGGAACATGATCAAATGTAAAGGGTTTGTGGGAAAAAGGGAAGTAGAGAGGAAAAGAAGAAGGCAAGAGACATGGGAGTGAGAAAAAGAAGAGAGAGAGAGGCCTATGGTGGGAAAGGAAACGAGAGAAGCAGCTTCGAGAAGTGTAGTGTTGGGTGTCATCATCCCATGCCTTACATGGCATGGGAGAGGGTTGGGGGGTGGGGTTCAGAGAGCTACATCCTGCAAGGACAGCCCTGTGAAGGACAGCCACACTCCCTCAGAGCTGGCTCCAGGCGGGGATTCTGGGCAGAGGACAAGCATGGGGATGTTGTTCATCATCTCTGCCAGAAGTCAGAGGACCTCTTATAGGGCATGGATTTGGGCTCTGATCCAGGAAGCTCCAAGCAGCTCAAGGTTCAGAGACCTCGATAAGAGAGGCTCCTTTTAGCTCTGCCAAACCGAGGCCTCACGTCCCTCCCCCCAGGGACACTGACACCAGATGCCTGCAGCATGCACAAATTCCCAGAAAGCCCAGACCCACCACAATCTGGTTGTGCAGATAAACAAAAGCCTAGTCTTTTAAAGTCTGAGCTTAGAGACTAATTAATCATCATTTAGTACAATAACTATAGATTTCATCTTAAAATAATTATATTCCTTTTTTACAAATAAAAGATAAGGATTTGATTAAAAGCTGGAGTGAAAAATTATCTAAAACTTGGAGATAAGGCAAAAGAAGTATGTCATTTCAACATTACAGTGGAGCATTATCCAACAAGAGCTCCCCAGGATGATGTGGGGACACTCATCTCCACTGGGCTGGCTGTCTTCTGGGCTGTGTAGCACAGAATCTACAAGGGTCATGCACATCCCATAGCCCAGTTATGTGTCCTGAAGCACAGCTCACGTGTCTCTCCCACTTCCCAATCTGGCACGTCACCGCCACATCATCCTGTAAACCCAGTGAATTCAGCTTTCCATTAAATCTCTCTGAAGTATTTCTGCCCTTTTATATTAGGCCTTATTTCTAATTTAGTATTTGATGACAACTTTAATTTTCGTTTGGATGAGTTACTCAGCTAAACAAATCTGTGTCTTGTCCAAAAAGTAATTATGAGAATAAAATTGGTCCCCCAAAGACATATTATTTACTTGAATCACTTTATAAGGCGGCCACAGAGAGGCGAGGACAGGAACTGCATCCTTCTACATGCAAAGGGACTGGTGGAAAAACACAAGCCATCCATCCCACCGGCTTCACATTCCCCCTCAAACCGGAGCTGCCCTGCCTCATGCATTTGAAGCAGCCTTTGGGGGAGGATAGGAAAAGACGAGAGCAGTAATTTCCTCAGGCACAAGCAGAAGTTGGAGGTAAAATTTAATTTGGGTAAGGTTTACTCCCACCACATTGATTGATTTGGGAAATGAATTGAGCAAATTGGCCATTGGCTTGGGGGTTTCAGATATAACCTGGTTGTTGGACTACAATTCTAAGACGTCTGGCAGCAAATCAATGCCATAAATTTTGCCCCAAATCCAGCTAGTCAGCCCTCTGTGTTTCTTGGTGTCATTGTTGAGGGTTTTACTGGATCACTGCATGAACGTAGAGAATCTTTTGGTATAGAACACCAATGTTACCAGTTGAAAATGACAATTTTTATCCCCCTGTAAGTGACCTAACAGGATGTTTGAGTGTGGTATGGTCAAAACTACACCCAAGACCATAATCTCTCTGGGTATAATTTCTTCACTGATAAACTAGAATTAAAAATATCGCTGAAGACTGAATGCTTGTGTCCCCATTCCCCTCCCAAATTCATATGTTGAAACTGAATCCCCAATTGTGATGGTATTAGGAGATGGAACCTTTGGTATATGATTAGGTTATAAGGGTAGAGCCCTCATGAATGAGATTAGTGCCCTCATCCAAGGGACCCTACAGAGCCAACTTGCCCCTTTCATCATGTGAGGACAGTGAGAAGGTTCTATATAAGCCAGACAGTGAGCCCTTACCAGACACGCAATCTTCCAGTGCCTTGATCTTGGACTTTCCAGCTTCTAAAACCATAAGAAATACATTTCTGTTGTTTATAAACTATCCAGTTTATGGTATTATGGTGTCTGGTTTATGAAAGATACTCACCTTGCTTCCCTCATGTGGGTATTAAAGAAAGAACAAAACTTTACCCTATGCAGTGGTGTGACAGAAACTATAAAACTATAGGGAAAGCTCCCATTTGATAGAGGAAAGAAGAGAAAACATTTGGTAGTCACTGGCCCTTAGCAATAGTGGGATCCTTCCAGGCAGGCTTCACAAAGGCTCTGCCCTGGGGGTTGTGAGAGCTGCTTCCTTGACCGTTTTTCTCCGAGGCTCCATCTGCAGTGGGCACTGTGGAGGATACAGACTCTGGAGGTAAGTATAACTTTCGTAGAATTCATCCCACTCTTGCAAGTTGGAGGCCTCAGTTTAGCTTTATAATCACAGGCTTTTAAGGTCAGGTTCATTGTTTCTCTAACCATTGCTTTAAAAATGTACAGTTTGCTTCCAGTTGGTTCCATGTGCCAGAAACAACACTCCATATTCTTTACCAAGCATATTCCTCCCTCCAACCTGCTGTATTTTCATGGCTACCAGCACATCCCTTTCTTTTTCTCAATGTAATACACATATATTGAGACAAACTGAATCAACAGGTTAGGAAGGCAATATTCTTAATCTGCCCTTTGTCACAGGTCTGAGCCTCTTTTACTGAAAAGCCCTAATGAGATTTTGCTGTCCAAGCCTTTTTATGGTCTTATCTCTCACTGTGCAGGGTCTTTCTGACACCCTAAGGCCCTTAGTCTCTGGATTCTTTCTGGTCCTTTGGCTCTCTGCTTGTAAACCAGACAAACTTGCTTGAACTGATCTCTGTGTTGTAATACTGTAATACCTTGCTGAGCAATATGTACTATCTCTCTGGATTGTTGTAACATCGTCTCCAGAGCCCCTGCCTCAGCATGTGTGCAGTCTGCCTCCAAAGCATTGACAGTTTCACTTTAATGCATGTTTTGCCATCGTGCCATGTGGGTCCCCATCACTCCTCCTGCTGCCTGATTTAACCAGTACAACACAACTTTTGTCTTCTGAATATGAAGTATTCCATTTTGTGGGAGAATTTTTGTGCTGTTTAGACCATAGTAACAAGAAGACTCTAACATGTTATGGCCTAACCCTTGAACATTTATTTCTCACTCATAGACTACTCCAGGGAGGGTCCGATTAGGATGTGTGTCCACACGCATGTGTGGGTTTCTGCTTCACACATCCATTTTTGGAAACTAGGTTTCATGTGTGCCTGGGAGGATGGGGCCCCATCCATTAGCTGGAAGAGAAAAGATGATCACACACGGGCAGTTGTCGTGGGCTAAGACTGGAAGCCATAAGCATAGCTTCAGCTTGCCTTCCATTGGGTGGAACATGGTCACATGGCCACAGGAACGACAAAGGAGGCTAGGAAATGTAGTCTCACTGTGTGTCCAAAAAGAAGAAATGGATTTTTGTAAACACCAAGCAATATCTGCCATAGTGCCCCTTTCATAGATACTTCATCCTTAACATGTGAAAGGAGGTCTGGCCTTCTAAGTTTATGGGGAGGAGAAGGTGACACAATGTTGTGGGACAACACCTTGAAATGCTAAGCATAGGTGAGCTATCTTGAGGGTAGCATAGCAAACACTAGGCAAAACAAACTTGAACAGAGACTGTCCCCACCTGGAATACAGTAGTAATTTTTCTTTTTCTTTTTTTTTTTTTTTTTGAGACGGAGCCTCAAGCTATCCCCCTGGGTAGAGTGCCATGGCATCACAGCTCATAGCAACCTCCAACTCCTGGGCTCAAGCCAGTCTCCTGCCTCAGCCTCCCAAGTAGCTGGGACC
>CAUYQV010193290.1:0-26704 GCA_963574575.1 Galagoides demidoff | reverse complement strand
GATACTTTTTCTTCCATTCCTGGGATACTTTGCTAAGAAGCACATTTTCCAGTTCCATCCATGTAAACATGAAGGAGGTAAAGTCTCTATTTTTCTTTAGGGATGCATAGTATTCCATGGTGTACATATACCACAGTTTAGCTTTTTTTTTTTTTTTAAGTATGGTGTGAGGCATAGATTTCTATTGCATGTGAATAGCCAGTTGACCCAATACAATTTGCTCAAAACATTATTCATTCTTTATTGGATTTTATGGTACCCCTGTCCTAAGCCAATTGACTATGCATAAAGGGATTTATGTCCACACTCTTGAATTTTATTTCAAGATACTATGTTTTTTTTCCTATTACAATAGCACTGGCTTTATTATTTTAGTAGTGCTTAAGTTATGAAATTAGGAATAATGAATTCTCTTTCTCCTTTTGAAGATAATTTTGGTGATATTACAGTCTTTGCATTTCCATGTGAATTGAAGAATAATCTTTTCTTTAAAAAAAAAGCAAAGTCAAGTGATGTTTTGATGGATACTACAAATAATTTGTAGATCAATTTCAAGGTTATTACTTTCTCAAAAATATTATATCTACAACCCACTAACACAGGCTGTCTTCATTTGTGTAGGTCTTATTTCTTTGAATAATGTTTGGTATTTCTCTGCACGCTGGGTCCTTCTAATGCTAATTTATTGTTAAGTATTTTATTCCATGTTCTACTTTTGTACATGAAATTGTTTCCTTTATATAATTTTTGCATTTTTTTCTAGTATGTTTAAATTGATTTTTGTATTTTAATCTCACATTTCACAAACTTGCTGATCTTCTCCACAAGCTTTTAGTTTATTTGTTTAAAGTGGGGTTTATGAAAATTTTATACACAAAATCTTCATTTAAACGTAACTACTTCTTTTTAAATCAAAATATTTTTAATATATTCATTCTGCTTGATTTTACTGTCTAAAACATCCAGTGAATTGTTTAATAGATATGGCATGAACATGCAACTTTTTTGGTACCTAATTTTCAAAGGGTAGCTAAGGGGTTTTGTAGACGCATTTTATATGGTTGACTAATTTTTCTTCTTATGATTGAGGAAATACCCTCCCAATCCCAATTATAAAAGTTTTATTATGAAAAATTATAGTTTGGGGGCTAATGTTTTTCTTAAGCAATTGAATGATCATGTGCTTTTTGTATTTGTTAATATGATGGTGTATTGTGCAGTGTCTGTATAAGAGTAACAATGGCCTCATAGAATGATTTGAGGATTGTTCTCCTCTATTTTCAGAAGAGTTTGTGAAATACTGGTGTTAAGTCTTATTTAAACATTTTATTGAATTCACTGGTGAAGTAATTTTGTCCCGAGTTTTTCTTTGTAGGAAGGTTATTATTACCAACTTGTTGTATTAAATTTTTATAAGTTATGTTACTATTCCATTGTTACTGATAAACTAACAAAACTTTAGTGTTATAAAGCACCACAGATGTGTTATCTTACAATTCTGGAGGTCGGATATTTTAAATAGCCTTATTAGGCTAAAATTAATGTAACAATGTAGATGTGTTTCTTCTGTAGCCTCTGTGGGAGAAACTTGACTTTTCCATCTTTGAAAGACTATCCATCTTTCTTGGCTCATGCACCTTCCTCTGTCCACAAATAAAGCAGGATAGTATCTTTGTATGTCTGCCCTCAGTGCCTTTTGTTTCCCTTATCTTGTTCTATGACTATCTTTCCTCCTCCTTCCTTATGAAAACACTTTTGGGGTATTTTGTTTATTTGTCGTGTTTTGTTGTTTTGTTTGAGACAGTTTTGGTTACATTGGGTACATCAGGTTAATGAAGGAAGAACTTCCACTTTTAAAATAATTTCAACAGGAAGTTCCTTTTTCTATGCAGGATACACGTTCCCAAAATTGAGGGATTGAGATGTGGCTATTTTAGGGGAGCAGGGCATGAGGGCATCATTCTATCACATATGGACATATTCAGATTTTCTGGGTTTTAGCCAGTTTCAGCAATTTGTGTCTTTCTAGTATTCTGCCCATTATATATTATGTAAATTTTTTGCTATGTTTGTTAACAGTATTCCTTTATAAAACTTTTTTTGTTTCTGTGGACTTAGAGATAATGTCCTTAACTTTATTTCCTGAATTTAATAATTTAAATATTTTCTCTTTCCTTCTTCACTAGTATCTGGAAAGTTTTGTCATTTTTGCTATTTTTTTCCAAAAGAATAACTTTGTTTCTTTTATTTTTCATTATGTATTTCACTTACAATTTTATTGTTATTATTTTCTTCATTCTTCATTTTGGACTCACCCCTCCATGAAGATTGGATGCCATCCTTCAGCATACAGTATATGTATTGAATCAAAGACTTTAAATGGAGCACTGTTTGTAATTGGAATATTAATCCATTGGCAAACCAAGAGTTAAAGGATGCCTAACTCCCCTACATTGTTTCCTAAATGGTGCCAATACTGTATCAAAAATAGCTGGCACACATCACACACTGCTCACATTAACAGATCATTTTTATTGCTGTATACTACTGACTAAAGTTACAGTTTATGATTCAGAGATAAGTAAAATTTCTTAAGGGCAAAGAAAAGAACTTTGATAACATATGTATTGGCCCCTTATACCGGAGAGCAGATATAGTAAGATTTTACAATTTATCATGCTTTCCACACTGTGTCTAGTGATTAATGAAAAACAACAAAGTTTTCTCTCCTTTTTAGTTTATTTCATGTGAGAAATGAAGTTTCAGATAATCTTGAATCTTATAAAAGTCTTAAGGAAGTCAAGGAAATAGAAAGTAGAAAACACCAAATAACTTGTTCAGAGAAACTAGACTTTGCTCATCTGAAAGTTTGGCAGATGGTGCAAATGTGAATTCAGTCATAAAGTTAATAGGTCCAAGGGCTCCTTTGGAAAATAGTTCCTTGTTTCCTTTTGTGATCTGGCATGCTTCCATCTGAGTTATGCTCTAATTTAAGCTTAATTTTAGGCTGAATGGCCAGGAGCAGAAATAAGGGCAAATTGAGAGTTCTAGAAACACTTTCTTTATGGGATAGTGACCTCAGCTTACGTTTTATATAGACTAGAAAGAGATGCTAGCTTTCGATAGGTAAAAATGACCCAATGTATAGACCCATAAGATTAAAAAAAAATTATACTTAAAATTTTAGGGCATTTATGTAAATGTCACTACTTCATGTTTTGGGAAACCAAATTTTTCCAATTAAGACCTTGGTTATGTCAAAAAAAAATAAGAAAAGAAAAGCTTCTTTTGCTGGACATTTAACTATATATGACATTTAACCACTTGCTCTTAAGTCTTGGGCTTCATTTGGAGTTTGAGTCTATGTCCCACCATCAAGTTGTATAAGAAAAGAACTTCATTCATACAGCAATCTAGCTTTCTCACTTGACTTTTTTTAATTGGGTTAATATGAGAATATATATGAGTAGTTTACATTATTTGCATTTGTAAGGTAAAGTGCAAAGCCCAAATTGCAGTTGAGTCCTTCACCCCAGAAGTGCGCTATATAGGCCTACACTGTACCTAATACGTCGGAACCAATTGATCCCTTCCTTTCCCTCCCCTTTCTTTAAGTTAATTGTGTTTTTATATTTGTGTGGACTGTAGTTGTTGATTTACTATTTCAAGATTAGTACTGAGTACACAGAATACTTGCTTTTCTATTCTTGAGATACTTTACTTAGGAGAATGTTCTCCAGATCCCTTCAGGTAAATAATAAAGATGCAAAGTATCCATCTTTTTATGGCTGACTAATGTTCCATGGTATACATATACCACAACACACCTGGCTTTTAGCTGACTGGTATCCCAGCTATAAAGCATTAATGGCACACAGCAATAATTATCTCATCCTGTTATTTTTTATAATGACTACTTTTTCTCTGTATCTCAAAACATTTGATAAATGGCACTATTTTATCCATTTTACCAATACATCCACCCTAACCACCAGTAGCAAACATTTTAAAAGTTGATTGGGCAAAGACTAGTTTCCATTTCTTGCTAGTGATGATGGAAGAACCCATCACTTCCAATTGGATTCTCTTATAATTTATTTTCTCACACCATTTCTGGCAATAATTCTGAAAGCAGAAATTGGAATGGAGTTTGTCAGTCAGTTGTTTATTATCCATCAAGAAAGGGGCAAAGAAAGAAAAGAGGCAGAAAAAATTAGCCAATTTTTCTTTTTTCTTGAGACACAGTCTCACTATGTTGCCCTCAGTTGAGGCTGTGGCATCACAGCTCACAGCAACCTCAAACTCTTGGATTTATCCAATTCTCTTGACTCAGCCTCCCAAGTAGCCTGGACTACAGGTGCCCACCAAAACGCCTGGCTATTTTTTTGTTAGAGTTGTCTTATTTAAAGGGTGGTTCAGGGTTCGAACCCTCCATTTCCTGGTGTATGTGGCCAGTGCCCTACCTACTGAGCTAAGGGTGCCAAGCCAATTAGCCAATTTTGTTAATCATAAACTTGGTACAAAGCCTTTGCCAAATTGCCAGGAAGCTCTGGAGCAAACATTTTATACTTAGCTGAGAAGAGCAGACATTTATAAGTCCATCTAGCTCAGGAAATGACTTCAAGGGGAGTCTGGAAGAACTTGAAATGGAGTCTGAGTGCTGCTTACTTCTGGGTTTAACAGCAAGTCCTTTCAAGGAGGGGGATCTGGCCAGAGTATCTCTGTGTCTGTACACTGGCACAACAGATTCCAATGTAAACACGGTTTGAAATATTGCATGCCTTATATTTCTAATGTTTACAACACCATTAAATCAATTAAATCTTCTAAAATTCTTGAGAGAAAGTAATTTCCATTGCCACCAAAAATTGTGATGTCCAAAGAAGGTAGAATGTTATGACAGTATAAATTTAAAGGCACAAAAAATGTTGGGGAATAAGAGAAAAGAGAGATCATAGACTTTTTTTTTTTTTTTTGAGACAGAGCCTCAAGCTATCCTCCTGGATAGAGTGCCATGGCATCACAGCTCACAGCAACCTCCAACTCCTGGGCTCAAACGAGTCTCCTGCCTCAGCCTCCCAAGTAGCTGGGACTACAGGCACCCGCCACAACACCCGGCCATTTTTTGGTTGTAGTTTGGCGGGCCCGGGCTGGGGATTCGAACCCACCACCTTAGGTCTATGTGGCTGGCGCCTTAGCCGATTGAGCCACAGGCGCCAAGCCGAGATCATAGACTTTTGAAGATTTCCTTTTTAATAAAAAAATCTTGAGGGATAAGAAAAAAGTGAGATCAAAGACTTTTGAAGATTTCTTTTTTTTTTTCTTGTCACACTCAGTAGAGTGCTGTAGCGTCACAGCTCACAGCAACCTCCAGCTCTTGGGCTTAGGGGATTCTTTTACCTCAACCTTCCAAGTAGCTGGGACTACAGGCACCTACCACAGTGCCTGACTATTTTGTTGTTGTTGTTGCAGTTTGGCTGGGGCTGGGTTCAAACCTGCCACCCTAGGTATTGATGCCCTATTCATTGAGCCGCAGGTGCCACCCATGAAGATCTTTTTCTATTACTATTTAAATAAATAAGTTAGAGAGGAAAAGTCAACCAAATAAGGAGAATGAAGTTGACAAGATAAACATTCCTAATAAATATGCAGTTGGCAGAAAGCATGCACCCTGTAGTGAAATACTTAGTTAAACTACAGATATGAAGCTAGTAGGCAACTTAGCCCCTTGATGGAACACCAACTAAAAGTTTTCAAGAAATGAGCAAAGAAACACTGGAGAATTTATGCATGTTGAATCATCAGGGAATTTGTTGAGGAGTATTTTAAATACTATAATGAAGAGTTCTAAATCAGTTGAATAATGTATGAATGTATTCAATTGCTTTAGGTAATATTGAGAATTAACACTACACCGTGGCCTCAGAAGCATACAATGAAGCCTGATCCTGCTGCTGTTTTATATTTTAGATTTTCAGGGGAAAAAAAGGGGGACAAAAAAAAAAAATAAGAACATGATTGCTTATAGGTATTTTGTTCATAAAATGTGACTTGAAATAAAGGGTTGTTTTTTTCATCTTGAATTAAATTTGAGTTAGAGAGCATGCAAAAGTTGTACATTTAAATATTACAAAGAAAACTAAGGAAATAAATATCTTAGAAAAATGCAAAAGTGGATGCTTCTCAAAGTGCATAAATTTACTACCAGCAAGAACATAGAGGAGCTTTCTACACAGAATCTTATTCATTTTGCCGCTTCTGTTTCTGAAAGGTGCAAATTTGTCTGTGTAAACTTTGAAAATTAATACAGCTATACATAAAGGGAAAAATCAATGCTACATGGCAACACGCATATATTATAGTGGAGTTTAAAGGGAAAAATGTGTCCTGTGTCTGTGTACTATTTTTGTAGTCTTCAGCCATTGGAATGCTGCATAACTCAAGCTCTCTTTCTAATACGAATTATTAATATTTATTTTTGTGTTTAGTCATCATTTAAGTTCTGAAATAAAATAAATATGACAATGCCCTTTTAAGATCTCCTGGCCAAATTTAACTTTATTGCGTTACCATCTAAAGAATATAAATTCAATATTGTTTTGTAATAATAATGGTATCTTTTGACAATTGACAGAGTATCTTTTACAAAAATTATTTTAGTTTATTTCTCTAATTTTTTTATTATTACTTAGTTGCTCCATATATTCAAATGGGAAAACATCGTGAAGGGAAACTAGCCTGCACTGAATGCTGTGATGTTCTTTGTGCTGTGCTAAATCTTTCTCAAAAGAAAAAAGAAATTGCACAATCTTTACAATGCACCCTGTGAATTCAGCATTTTTTATCATTTATAGAAAGGAAGAAGGAATAATATATCTAAGAAAATCCCTTACCTGTGTCACTAGATGACCCTTTTTTTCCTTTTCCTTATATAAGGAAGAAGTTGTTCTGACTCTCAGGGGAAAGGATGAACTATAGATTCCAGAGAAATTCATACGAAAAGAAAAAACTGGATAATATTCATTACAAGACTATCACTGCTAGAAGACAATTCTTTGTGAGTTTCCTGTTAAATAAGAGCAAAACCCTTGAAAACTTATTCTGTTTCAGACTATTATTTATTTATTTATTCCTTTATTTATTTATTTACCGGGACAGAGTCTCACTTTGTTGTCCCAGGCTACAGTGCCATGCCATTAGCCCAGCTCACAGCAACTTCAAACTCCTGAGTTCGAGTGACACTCCTGCTTCAGTCTCCTGAGTAGCTGGAACTATAGATGCCTGTCACAAAGCCCAATTCATTTGTTTGTTTAAGTACAGATGGATCTTTCTCTTCCTCCAGCTGGACTCAAATTCCTGAGTTCAAGGAATGCTCCTGTACTGGCCTCCCAGATTGGTAGTATTACCGATGTGAGTGAGCCACCAGGCCCTGCCCAGACTATCTTTTCAAAGATTTTGTGTCATAAACAGCTCAGAGCCCTGTACAGTTTCGTATGAGAACTACAGTTGCACAACACTCACGGATCCTGAATGTTAGCTTTTATTTTTTGCTTGAGGTGCTGAGATACTGCACTGTAGTTTTAATATTGATTCCCCTAATAATTATTTGAACACCTTTCCATTTGTTTATTGATAATCAGAATTTCTTCTTTGGTGACATGGCTTTAACTTTCTTGGCCAAATTTTAAATAGCTTGCCTGTCTTTTTTAAAAAGTTCAATGTATTATAGGCATTATGTACATTATGCATGCAATATTGATAACACGTATTCTTCCACATTGTGATTTGTCTTTTCCTGGTTTTAATAGGACATTTTAATGAGTAAAAATCATTAATCAATGAAATGCTTTTCATGAAGCTTGGATTTATTTAGTTTGTATTGTTTGTGCCTTGGATTCAAATAAGTATTTTGACTCCCCCAATATCAAACTATATTCTCTCACTTAATCTTCCAGATATTTATGAGATTGTCTTGAGAAACATCAATTTCTATGATATTTTTTCCATATATTACATAACTTACTTAAATAACATTTTGGTTTGGTGTTTATGTCTATTTTATGGGATCAATTAGATTATATTTTTCCTTTCTTGAAATGTCCTTAACAGATATATGTAAAGATGTTACAATGTCTTCATACACTGCTGTAGAAAATGTTTCCTACTTTTTCCCTATAACAGGAATGAATTTTTGGAAAGTTGTCACTGTTTTGTTCTGTATGTTTTGAGAATTCACAAGTGAATTCATCTAAGCCTGGAATTTTCTACTTATAAAAGTATTTTACATTGAGATTTGACTTCTTAATAAATGTAACGTTATTTATACACTCTTCTTTTATAAAGTTTAACTTGTTGTTTTCAAGGATAACCTTATTCATTTCTAAAACATATTAAGACTTTTTTTTTATAATATACTCCTTGGTAATTTCATACTATTATAACATCTAAAGCATTTCCCCACCTTTGATTAATTTATCAATTGATGCTGATCTAAATTTCCCCTTAAAAATGTTGGTAGAGGTTTATTAATTTTCGATTTTTAGTGAACACTGCTATGTAACACACATTCCCTTCTTCAGAATGTTAAGACACCATTCATCTAGCTTCTAAGGTTGCTTCTGAGGATGGTGCTAGGCTACAGCCATCTTTGGCAAGGTCCTTGGAAGTAGAATACTAATTCTTCCAAGATCGTCAGGGTTTCCAGGAACAGTCCAATTCAATGAAAGAACCAAGCTTTTGGAGGCAACTGGGACGATTTTGAAAGGCTGTCCTATACCTGTCTGTCAGTCTGAGACCTCTTTTAGGTCATCTGGGTCTGTAGTCTGAGTCTAGAGTGTGGCATGTAGAGGGCTAAAATATAAAATTAGATAAAGGGATTACCAGTATATGAGAATTCTCCCCAAATGCGTGGTTTAACAGAAAAAAGTTATTATCAACATGTTATAAGTATAAAGTACAGAAGCATGGAAAAGAAAATAAGGGCGCAAGCTGAGGTGAAAATAATAAAATAGCTCTGGTGGATTGCAGAGGACAGAACTGAACACCTCAGCATGATGAATATACTGGGAGGATTCTCTAAGGCCAGAAAAAATGGGGACTGGCCTTAGGAGGGCTAATATGGTATAGCAGTCATTTACTAAAGCAACTGGGAAGGGCCTGTGCAAGGGCACCAGGATCACCAGAAAGTTCCTCTGTTGACTCAATTCTGTATGCTGGGTTGGTTATATGAGACATCATCAGTGATTGGGTCCCTTTAATAGTAATGGAATAATTGTAATAGGGAAATAGTAATTGTATTAGTGATAGTAATAGAGCCTCCACCTTTGGAGGGTAGGTTGTATCATTTCACTGCAAAAAATAAAGTGATCTTAATTATTATAATAAGTGGTATTATATCATTTAACTGCAAAAAACCAGTGGCCTTAATTATTATAATAAGTGGCAGAAACTTTTCAAAGTCTCTGTCTCCTCTCATTTGCATTTTCCTCCATTTTCTCAAACTGGATATTTTCTGCTAGTCATTGTTCAGTTGGCTTATTCTGTCTTCATCTGTTTCTAACCTGCACTTAAAGTACTAAGTTATGCGTTTCAATTATTGCAATTTTTACATGTAAAATTGTCACTTGATGCTATATTTTTGGTCAATTTTCTATATCAATATTAATATTTTTCAGTATTTTAATAATAGCTATTTTAAAGGGTTCTTTAAAACTACCTCTAGAAATGCCTCTAAGCCTCTTTTCACCACTTCCTTTTTCTTATTTAGTTTTAGTCATGTGAGTATGTCTTTGGTCATGACTGATTCAATGTTTGCCTTGCTGCATAAATAGTTTAGAATTTTGAACTTAATTTTCATCTGTCGGTCAATTATAGCACAGGGATATTAGTCGGATCCATCAAGGTTGGATTTTAGAATCTGGAAAAGCTGTGCTATTTCTGGTTTGTCCTAATTTATTTGGCATAGAGATTTGTAGGTAACATGAAAATTTGTATATTCACTAGAGCTTCGCTCCTTTACATGCCGTTAATCCCATAGCCTAAGTTCCCTAACTTAGATACCTCTAAAATCTTAGCTTTCCTTTTTAGCATGTTAGCGGTTTCTTGATATGCTTTGCCTGTGCCTGTAATTACATACATGACAGTTTAGAACTCAGCAAGTCTGTTGAAAACCAATGCATCATAATATCTCTTCATTATTAGGAGATCTTTTTTTTCTGGAATTTGGTCTCTCAAATCCTGCCTGAATGAGTAACATTGAACAGATTATGCTCCCCTTTTTGTCTAGCAATAAAGTTACAATTTTTAGGCTGTTGCTTTTTGCCAAACCTTTATACCCCACATGATAGCAAAAGCAATGCTCAAGGTATGGGTCACTTCAGTGAAATTTTCTTATCTCCAGGATCTTTGCTCCTAAAGTCATGACAGCCTCAGCATATCTTCAATGCATTTTCAGTGTTTATAGTTCTGCCTTGTGAAAGAACTCCATCACAGTGAGAAGATAGCGATCTCAAAAGTCAAGTGTTTTGTGAAATATGAAATTATTCATAGTTAGTCCATTCTCAGAAATATTTAATTTCTCAGAACTACTCTTCATTAGAACAATGAAAGCACTTCCCATATTACTTCAAAATATGATATATCTCCCCCCAGTTTTCTTTTTCTCCACAATCCCTATTTACCATAACATTCTTGTGGAAGGGTGCAAAGCTAATACTTTTCCAGGTTGAGTGTACTTGTTGCTTCATATTTGAATGAATGTTTCCAGGTATCACTGAAAGGGAAAAGTTCTTTATATAGACTATATTTACTTCTGTGATATATATTTATTTGTTCAGCTGTATTCTAAATGATAAGATGATTACTGCCAACAGCTGTACACACTAAAAAAATTTAAAAACAAAATAAATTGCACACTAGTTATTCCCTTAGTATTACAATAAACCCTTTCAAAGATTTTCTACATACTTTCCTCAACCCAATTCAACCAATTAGGCATAAATGTAGAATTAAAGAGTACCTTAAAGCTTTAATATTTCTGTTTCATGATTTCCTTAAAATTTTCATAATTAAAAAAAGAAAGATTTGTGTTATATATCACATAAGAGTTTGAATATTTTCTTTGTTGGAAAATGAGGCTGTGAATTAAAGTTTTAAAATTCTCTTCACAAATAATTCCTTTTTACATGATCAAATTTGCATCTGAAAATATGTGAGTATACATTTATGTATAGATATTCGCATGTTTTCTGCTTAAATGATTGACAGAAAGGCCCTTTTTTGAAAATAAGAACAGTTTATTCATATACAGATGCCACATAATGAAGGTGTTAAGAAAAGTGAGAATACATTTGTCTTCCTGTTCTCCATAATTTTTCCCTAGAACGTTACTACATAGATGATTTTACTTCTTTAGAAGAAAGCAGTTAAATGACTGTTGCTTCTGTTCCTTTGCTATGGATGCTATCTCTGATGTGGCGAATTTCCAATTCTCTAGATGTAAGCAAATTTAGTACAGTCTTTGGACTTCTAAAGTGGCATCCCGCGTGATTTTAGTTTAGTATAATTTTGAAAGCTTAAGGAAAACTTCCTAAATAAAGTCAAATACAAACTGAGACCTGACAAATTAACAGAAGTCCTTGAACAAGGAAGTTAGTTGTGTTATAGGAATGTTTATTATGTCCCAGAGGGGAAAGGGTATGAACAAGTTTCTGGAAATGGGGTTTGAGTGAAATTCATTACCTAATTTTTCTTCTACCCATAGAAACTCATATAACCCCCTCAGCCATTTGGATACACAGATAGAAATAATATATTAACCTGTTGCAAAAACTCATCCCAGAAAAAGTACTACATACCTCCTTGCTGATATCACTGCGGTGACTTTTGAAGTACTCCTCTTGGGCAGTCATGCACTAAGGCCAGCTCATAGTCCACCCTTCAAAGCAAATTTGGAACTTTCTTTCTGGAATGATCATCAGAGCTGTCATCACCAGGTCTAACAAGTGTGTTTGCAAACTCATCCTAGAAAAAGTGCTTTGAAGCACGGACTAGGTGCCTGCCTAAATGCATAGTTCCTAAGTGGAATACTTTGAAGGTTACCATAGTCAGCAGCAATTAGGTAAGCAGCACTTTTCCAATGATGAGTTTGTGAACTTAATTGTCTGACTTCATACAGGCCTTAAATCATTAGTGAGAGTTTATGTGTTTTGGTCCTTGTTATAGTGTAATTTAATTTTCTATTATATTTTATTATTACACTTAGTATTTAATGGTAATTGAAAAAATTTTAGTTAAGGTAGTATTATAAAAAGTAGGCAAAATTATTTCTGAAGTTGTATGAGTCCTCTAAGGCCTCAAGTAATCTATATAAAATGTTATACTTTTAAAGTTATCATTAATTTAACGGCTCTATTCCGATAGATAAATGTGATCACTCTTGTGTTTTCATGCAGATGAAGGTTTGAATTTGTCTCTTCAATCAACACTCCACATCAAACAAAATGTTTACATATCAAAATACCATGGTACTAAATGACTGGAATTTATGCCCTTTAGAACACATGATGCAAATATCTGAAATAAGAAACCAGTTGTTTCTTTCAACAGCTATTGCAGGGAGACATTATGATGCTATGAAACTTTTCAGTAGGACATGATGAAAATGCTCCTTTACAGAGAATTTTAAACTTAGTACTATATAGAACCATCTTTGAAATTCAGAAAGAATTCTAAAGAGTGAGAAATTCTTCCACATAGAAAGGCCTAGGAACATTACTAAACTTTCATCAAAACTCAATAGAAGTCAGCATTTATTGATTACTTATTCACAATAGTATTTAACTACTGTGTCAAAATAGGAAACATCACACTTAGTTCAAACCAAAAGATAAACGATTGGCAAACTTACCTTCTTATGTAAGAAACTAGCCAATAACAACCTGTTTTAGTTAAAGGGACAGGATAACAGGGATAACAGATGAACCACCATGTTTGGGGGGCAGAGAAATACATAATAACAAAATATGTAAATATATATACCAGGAATCCAGACAATAAAATCGATTTTGAAATGTGTTCACATTTTTATCAATTTATCACTAACTAGAAAGTAAAAGCCTCAGAGGAATATTTTTGTTTATTATTTTCTAAAATTTAATTTGAAAAGTTGTTGCTCAAAGTTCCAACTTTTATTTATTCTTAAGTCAGAAGCTACCATATATCTCTACTTTTGGTTATTAAGAGTGATTAAAAGAGATTGCATAAAAATTCTGAATTAAAAATTACATAACACCCCCTTACTGTCTCATCAAAACGTGTAGGCAACTGAAATACATGATCCACAATACTTTTTTTTTCTGCAATATTACTTACTAATCATTGTACACATTAATGATCAGATTAATCATCCTGAAATATCAAACTATGTCTTGAATAAAATCGACATTACCTACTTATGCTGCAATATTCCTTAATAAATTGCCTACAATCATCCTTTAAAATTATCTCCCATTCTCAAATTGAGACTAATCAATTTATATTTATTCTTTTCATTTGCTTCATTCACTCACATTGAGGCTAATTTAAACCAGGAAAGTCTTCCAAACCTATTTGCATTTATTCTGCTATCAAAATTTAGTTTTTTACTTTTTCTAATTTTCTTTCCTAACCAATAAAATCTTGTAAGTTTCTATTACCATAGTACTCCAAAGCAGCTTGAATATGATAAAATTGAGCATTTAGCAAATCAATCTTTCCTTTTACTGAAATTTGCCATCCTCTAGGTATGTAGAGGTTATACAACTTCATTTGGGTTTATGATCTCCACTAATACTTAGAGAAAAGAAATTGCATGTTTTATAAAATTGTATTATAGCTATAAAATTGCATACTAAGTAAAGTTTTTATAAATGTGAGAGAATAAATTAAATTTGCTTTTAGAAGTCTAAAGAATAAAGGACAATCTATAGTTATATTTACATTTTTAAGATAAAAGGAAATATATTATAAATATTCAACTATAGTTACTGTAAGCCATTCAACCAAGATAACATTGAATGATAAAATTAAATATCCAAGGATTATCACCTGGCATTTAGTTATCATACTGTAGTTTGAGAAAAAAAAACTTAAATTGTAAAATGTTATGAATTTCAGTAAATTGTTGTCATCTTCTGAATATATTAGAGTACCACAACATGACTATAATCAGTAAGTTAGGCTCTATTTTAAAAATAACAATAAGAGTGGAATTGGGACATTCCTACCACAAAGTTAAATGATTGAGGTGATGGATATGTCTGATTAGATTAGTTAATATTGTATGTCTGTATCAAAACATCACAAGTACCCTGTAAAAATCTATGACTGTTATGTACTCATAATTAAAAATTTAGGAAAATAGCAAAGTAAAGAAAAAAAAAGACTTGTTTCCATGGCAAAAGAGATACAATTTTGAATTTTATTATATTGACTAAAATGCTATTACATCATTTCCAACAAACCTTGTATATAGATTTTACAGCTGGCTATGAAAATCAACTCCTCTAAGAATTTTCCCAATACTATTTATTTTTAACGCAGGTAAACAGGATACTTTTCAAGATTTAATATCTTCTTCGTACATCTACTTTCTTACTTTAGCTATTTATTTATCAAAGAAGGAAAGAAGTACCTCAAATACCTCTTAAAATGTCAAATGTTTGAATGACATTAACATATAGTTTCTAATAAGTAAATAGTAACCTAGTGTATTTCGTGACTATGGTCATTTACCAGGAAAAAGACCACAAAAAAGAAGTTGTATAAAAACCACTGTCTGAAATAGAATAAAGTTTTGAATATTTTGATAGGAAAACTCGAAGTGTCTAATTGCTTATTTCAATGTCTGTGAAAGTTCCAGTTATTTATGAATATTTGAAGTTATTTTCTTCATTCCTTGTTAATCGCTTGTGACAGCCAAGAGTTAAAATATGGGTGTTCTATTATATAACGGAGGGGAACAGCTGCAACACAGTCTGCTTCTGCTGATGCTCTTGACAATGTGTCTCCCAATGCCCTAAAAACAGCTTCTCCCTGCATGGCTGTTACTTCACACTTCCAGACTCTGAACAATTGCCCTACTGAAATATTCAAGTGCCACACTGATGAAAATCCATTTCCAACCATGGCAAAGAGAGAACAAGGCAAATATTCAGTGAGATCAGACAAACAAACTAATTATTGACAGCCATGATTGGCCTGGATTGTTGAGAACACAACCAAAAACTTGAATGTTTCAAGAAACTTTTATCAACTCTATTAGTATATAAAATTTTTATAGGTATTAAAAGCCACAAATTGTACAAATAACAGAAATAAGTAACCACGAAATAGGGAAAAAAGTAATCTTAATTATAGTATAATTAGCAATATTTCTGATAAAATTACGGACACCAGTGACAGAAAGTCCTCTGAAAACATCTGGCTTGGTGACTTTCCATTAACTTTGGTAACTTTCCATTAACCCCTAAAATAGATTAGAACGTATTTTCTAAACATGGATCTTTCTTTGCTCTCCCAGGAGAAATTCTTCCACAGAGAAATATCAGAGTTAGTATTTACAACGTGTCTCCTGTTAGTGAAAACTAGGAATATATGAAATAATTTCTCTGGGGAAATGCCTTTAATCATTTACACCTGACCTAGACAAAATGGTTACTCTTCTAAAGGAAAATCCACTATTTGATAAAGTATGAGCTTTGTAACCTAAGTTTCTATTTTCTTCAAAGGCTTTATGTTTCTATATAAGTAAATGTTGATAAAGGATTCTGGAACTTTTGATTGATGTAGAAAAACAAAGGCATAATGAAGGGAAATTTTAAAATGTGTCTTATTTCTGAACATCTGTCTATAGTTCCCATCACATTAGGCAATAGTAAAAATACTTGATCAAAATGACTTCAGTTATATAAAATTCTTCTATACAAGTACTTTCACTCGTAAATAATTAAGAAATGTGTTGAAATGTGTTATCAACATATGCAATTAATGTAGTAATATACATGGTCTCAAAATAAAAATAAAATGTGTTCAATTACTTGCAACTGATAACTGGGTTCAGGAAAGGAAAGAGAAAGCACCCTACCCCTAAGTAAAAACCAAAGACATTAATTGAGGTCAGAAAGCTGTGGGCAAGGTAGTTAATTCTCAGCAGAAATCCCCGAAGTCAAATACATGCATAGGAAAGTATAGAGCGTTAATGATACTTGAATATTTATTAATTTTTTTGATAGAAAAGTAACTGAAAAGTAACATCAGAAAGCATCTATAAGTAAGCAGTTTATGATTCAGTAGAGAAAATTCATTGCCCAAATCGAATAGCTAATGAATCTTAAAAGATTATCTGGTAGAATTGTGAGGCGAGCACTTGCTTACTCCCAAGAAAATGAATTGATGAGAGGAAACTCGTGCGCATAATAAAATGACTTGTGTTTGCCTAAACCTTTCCAGCCCTTGGAATTGTGATTACTTTAACAAGAACCACACTGACTTACAGACTATAGACTCTAAAAAATCAAAGGATAGTCTTTCTATTAAACAATGTAAATGGCTTTAACATATTTTGAAATGATAAATAGGGCAGTGAAGAAAGGCATTATTACCTCTTTGCTGATAAGTCTGCCTAAGTTAGCCAATGATAAAACAATTCAAGTCTCTTATTTTAAAAAATAATGTTATCCTTGTTAGTGGAGTGGTGAGTTAAAAATGATTTATTTCATATTACATAAGTATTTCATCCTTAAAATTGAAAATATAGGAGAGTTTGTATAAGCAACAGATTCTAAAGTAACAATTTTCATTTCTCAGGTAATTATGGTTAATATTTTATGCCATTTTTTCTGTTTTTCCCCCTGTATAAATTTTCTTTAACATGTTACATATGCTGCTAAATAAATATTTTAACATTTCTTTTTATTTAAAAATACATCATAAAAATTTCTCCATATCTTTATTCTTAAAAACTATTTTTAACGATGATATGATACCTTAGCCACAATTCACTGTCTTCATTATATTGCATATCCACAGACATATATATGGCTGTGAATCTTAGTATACATCATTTTTTATACATCACTGAATTCTATCTTAAGTAAATTAGAACACATGTTAGAGGATATCAATAATTGGTTGTCTGTGAAAACTACTAGGATAGGGGAAATATTTATGACAATTTATACTATTCCAAACTATTGAAAATATTCAAGCCCTTCAATCTACTTAGTATAGAAAAATATATCACAGTTGTTTATTTAGATAAACAAAAATGTAATCTACCTTTGTATACTAGTCAAGTTCACGATCATCCTAATACATTTGTTGACCATCTGTTTCTTTTTCCTTTCTCCCTCCCTCCTTCCCTTCCACCCTCTCGGCTTCCCTCCCATTCTTCCTTCCTTTCTTCCTTTTCTTTCTTCTCCCTTGCTTTCTGACTTTTCCCCTCCTATTTTGTTAGTTATACTGTCTTACATTGTTTCATTTTGGTCATATGTGTTACATTTATTTTTTTTTCTATTGCATATGGTTTCAATTTATCAAGTAATACATCCTAATTATGGTTTATTATAGTTCACAAAGATAGACCTGTAGAAATCTGAAAATAGTAGTTCTCTTTCACTTGTTTGCCATTTCCCAATCCCTGAAATATTTAATGAAGCTTGTTTTGTATTACTCCAACTTTTTAAAAATTACATCATCACGTGTATACTGATAACATTATTGATATTATGTGCTAGTAAGCCATAATATACGTAGTCATCCATAATTAGGCATCATCCATAAGTAAAAGCATACACATGTACTCACTTCTAATGTAAAGGGATTATATAATACATAGTGATCTATGACTTGTTCCTTTCTAAATTAATAGCACATTACTATCATTTTTCCATTGTAGTATACACTAGATATTCTTTTTATTTTTATTTATTTATTTATTTATTTGTAGTTTTTGATAGGGTCTTGGTTGGAACCCGCCACCTCTGGCATATGGGGCTGGCACCCTACTCCTTTGAGCCACAGGCACTGCCCTATACTAAATATTCTTATTTTTTATTGCTGTATATAATCCATTTGGGGATATTCCTAATATATGCAAATAATGGTGTTATATGTTCAATTGTGCTCTCCAAAAAGAATTGTTGAAGTCCTAACTTTCAGTACCTCAGAATGCGACATTTTAGAGTCATTGTGTATGTACTTAGTGAAGATGAGGTCATACTGGAGTAGGGTATGCCCTTACTTCAATAAGATTGCTTTATTTATAAAAAAGATAAAAGCTGACTGAGCGCCTATAGCTGAGCGGGTAAGGTACTAACCACATACATCAGAACTGTCGGATTTGAACCCAGCCTGGGCCTGCCAAACAACAAGGAGAACTATAACCAAAAGATAGTTGGGCATTGAGATGGGTGCCTTGTAGTCCCAGCTACTTGGGAGACTGAGACAAGAGTGTCACTTAAGCCCAAGAGTTGGAGATTGCTATAAGCTGTGACACCACAGCACTCTACCGGGAAACATAGTGAAACTCTGTCAAAAAAATAAATAAATAAAAGAAAGATAAAGCTGACATGAAGACAAGGTCACAGCGGTGAGACCACCACGTGACAAAGGAGGCTGAGGTTAAAATGCTCTCACTGCAAGTCAAGAATGCCAAGGATGATGGTCACTACCATGGCAGTAGTCCTACCATAGTCAACAGTGGGTGAGGGTATATTTTAAATAACCAAAAGACTGAAATTGAAGTGCTTGTAACACATAGAAATAATAAATGCTCAAGGTGATGGATGCCGCAATTACCCTGACCTCATTAGTTCACACTGTATGTCCTATAAATGTAAACAAGTTTATGTTCCCATAAAAATCAAAAATAAAAAAAAAGCAATGCTGAAAAATGCCAGTCATCAGAGTGATGAGGTAGAGGTAAAGAAAGACACTCCTTTACAGATGTCAGAGGAAGGGCAGCCCTGCTAACATCTTGACTTTGGACTTCTAGCTTTCACAACTGTGAGACAATAGATTTCTGTTCTTTTAAACCACTTAATTGGCTGGCACAGTGGCTCACACCTATAATCCTAGCACTCTGAGAGGCTAAGGCTGGTGGATTGCCTGAGCTCCAGAATGCCAGATCAGCCTAGGTAAGAGTAAGACCCTGTCTCTACTTAAAAAAATAAATAAATAAAAATAAAATAAAAAACTAGTTGGGTGTGGTGGCTCATGCCTATAGGCTAAACTTTTAGGGAGGCTGAGATAAGAGGATCACTTGAGCCCATGAATTTGAGGTTGATATGATTTATGATGATACCATGGCAGTCTAGCCTACACAACCTAGTGCAGATCACATTTTGACATTTTAGGGTGAACTATTTGTTTAAGTTCATTCTCTACATCTATAAAGATTATCACAATTGTTCTCTTTTGTTAATAGAATGAATTACATTGACTGATTGACAAGCTGCATATTTCTCCTCTTACTTGTCACATTTTCTCTTTTGTGTCATGCTTTTCCCTTTAATCTTTGCAGAGATACATTTTTATTATGATCATGTGTCTTTTCTTATTGTCACTGTCCTTCCCATTCCCAGCTTTTCAGGTTTGTTTTTTTTCCTCTACTCATTGTATTTGTTCTATTAGATAATTTTTGCATTCAATTTTTTACTTCAACATTTACAATATAAACATTTTAATTCTATTTTTTAAAGGAATTGACTCTAGAAACTTTAAAATGCTGGTTTTTAATGGTTAAAGTTAATTATTACTTCGTCCCCTAATTCAAACAATATAAAGTATTTTACCAATTTAATTTTTATAATCTCCATCCTGTATGCTTATTTCTTCAGTATTTTAGCTTAAAATATTTGAATCTAAAAAGATTATCATTTTTTATATTTAATCATCATTTAAGTTTAACTTTAGAGTTATCATTTCATTTGATAATCTTTACTTCTTGAAATACAAGCTTTCCATTGGAATTTTGCTTTGCTTTTAATCATCTTATAATTTATATTAAAGAAAGACAGTTTAGTAAATGCAGTGAAGGAATATTCACCACCCTGACAAGAGTATAGCCATTTGGGGAGACAGCAAGTTAGAGATAACTGGCCAGAAACCAAACTGCCAAACTGCATGATCACAGCAGCCCTCCTCTCCACACTCCTAGAAGGCTTCAGGGACAGTATTCCTGGGAAGCAACAGAACAGTAACTTTCCACCTTGGCCTTGGCTGGCACCAGAGTAATCCCCTGGTACAAAGATTAGCCTTTCTATGGAAAGGAGTGATTTCAAAATTAGCCCTTAGTACAAGATCAGCCCTTCTGCAGAAGAGAATGACTCCCCAAGGAACCCACTCCCACACTCCAACTACACAGATAAGGTTAATAACAGCATCTTGGAACTGTGTAACAGAAAGCCCACTTCTGGTCAAACTCCTTTCTGTTCTCCTTTGCCTAAGAAAACTTTTCCTTAATTCCCAGACTGGCCTCCTCCTCTTCTATTGAACCATCACCCCAATTCCACCCTCACAACTTTCAGTAAAAAAATTACTATTTTTGTTTGTTTAAAAATATATTTTGCCCTCTCCATAAATTCTACTGAGGTAATATTTCGTTGTATTAAGATCTATTTAATGTTTTCTAACTCCCTTTATTATTTCTGTGAAGCTATGAACAGACCGTATGGTGAGCTACAGTTGTCCTCATCTCCAGGTCTTCTTGAATGTGGGCAAGATCAGTGACTGGCTTCAAATTAAAATAATCTGATCAAATTTTCTTCTTCCATGATCATGTTATATATAACTATAACCTCAGATATGAGAGCTGAATTTTTTCAATTACGGCTTTGAAAGAAACCACTTGTGATGATGCTGTATGTTACCCTCTTGAGGAGAACTTGAGACAGCCTTCGGCTAATGTACAGTTCGAAACTGAGGATCTCATTATGGAAGCCTGCATGAAACTCACGGCTGCCAACAATCCATTTGCACTTCGAAGTTCAACAGACGGGATCCTTTCCAAGTTGTATTTTCAGATAAATACATAGACTGTCTCATGGATGGAAGGAACCTTTGCTGCAGCTTTGAAGAGAACCAAGCTGAACTGTAACGGGGCATTTTGTCCACAGAAACTGTGAGGTGATAAATACATGTTTTGTTTTATTTTGTTTTGCTACTAAGTTTGTGATGCTTTTCTTGTGAAATAATGCATGATATACACATTTATACTATCTGAGAGTGGGGTTTAATGATGGCAAATATATATTTTGGTTAAAATAGCTTTAAAATGAGGCAATGCACCCAGGATGAAGAAATCATGAGACATAAAAGAGAGAAACTCATTTTCCCTGAACAGGTTATTATTAGAAACATGGACTGGAAGGAGGCAAAAAAATCATGAGGAACTTATGATTGGAAATTGGAAAGGAGGAAGAAGTGTAATTATTTTGATGTAGTGGCAGAAAAGTTAGCAAAAGTGTGGCTAATAATTAAGCGGAAAGATGAACAAGTAAGTGACAAGTGCGGTTTCTAGCTGAGGAGATTTCCAGGCAAAGTGCTAAGCTGCTGCTTGGATTCTTCAGATCGCTTATAATAAAATATAACAGAACCGAGATAATCTGAGGAATGAACTGTTAGCAAAAAGAAAGCATGAACAGATTCACAGATTCTTCAAATTAGCAGGAGTCCAAAAACTATCTGAGAAAATTGTTTCAGCAAAGAATGTACCAACTTGGTTGAAAATTATGGGGAGAGTAAAAAATTACAGGAAGCATTTTGATGTCCAAAATTCTACCAAGAGGCAGCAGACTGATAAATTTACTTACCTGCAAATATGTGATACATCTCATTAAATAGGAAAGTTAACTCAGAGGGGATAATCCAGAGTCTAGAAGGCAGAGCTAAAAACCAATGAAAATCATTCCTCAGTTGTAAAACCTATTGAAGGAATTCCTGGGTTTTGCCGAGCATGGTTTCAAACTCTTCTCATAGATCGGTGGTCATTTTCTGCTTCTAAATTGCCATCTTTTTAAATACGAATTGTACTAGTTCATATCCTATAGACATCCCTCCATTATATGTTGAGATAATGTGTGTGGATTATAATGTATGTGGGAGGGTGTCGGGCTTCAGCAGATTCATTCTAAGATAGGCCCCAATTATCCTAACAACTTTACATAATGTCCTCTTGAGTGTGGGCAAGACCTATGGCTTGGTTTCTAACCAATGCAATATCAGTTGTTTTATGTTGTTCTTTCTTTCTAAATCACAAATTCTCACTCAAATTAAGTCACTTTTGTAGACAAGTGTAACTAATATTTTCTAACTTAATTGTTTTTCTTGTAGATGTATTATTTTCAAATCTACTCTATAATTTTTAAAGTCTTATGTGCTATTGGCGTATTCATCCCAATGTGTTGTTTTGCCAAACACATTAACTACAAGTATTTCGTATTTTTGACTTTCATGGTTTGTAATCATAGCAGTAATCATTATGTTTATTGTCTATTCTTGCTTTTGCTTAGACTGCCTTATTACTTTTACATTTTTGAGGTTCTACCTCTAGGAAAGATATGTGTAGGTTTTCTCAAGGCCTGAGTTGTAATTGGGTTCCCATGCAGGAAATGTGTGATTGCTGCTGGCAGATGCTTGCAGACAATATAATTCCTATTATTATACAAAAAGATATTCATAATTTAAAATTTTAATGACAAGTATGAGATTTGTATTAGGACTGAAAACTTGCCTGGAGGCTTGCTTGTGTTTACTAAATCTCTTAGGAGACTTTCCTGCCCATTTAGCAATATTATCCAAGCAAGACATTTTACTGGAAATCTCCTCAACAGTGGACAAAGGTATTCATATTTTATACTTAAATTGAAGCTCTGAGTCATGAAATACTGATTTTTTTTTCTTTTTTTTTGCTGGAGGGAGAGGGAAGCTAGAGCCTTACAACATAGGTAGATAGCTTAATGCCAATTTTCCCTGAGGCTATGAAAAAGCAACTAAAATTTATCCACTTCATCAGATGTTTTCCAGGTAAATGCAAGTTTCTGTCATTGCTTTCTTCTCTAGATTCTACTTTCACTTGATGTTTGGTCTCAGCATATGAAAATTAAATAAATGTTTCAAACATTTGAGCAACTGTTTTACTTGTTTTCAGAGACAGGGTTGATCAGGGTGACTAATCAGATATCCTGATAAAAAAATAATCCCATATTTCTTCATGTCTATATTCAAATTTTACATTCTCCTTAACTCAAGTCCTAGTTTCCTCCAAAATTCTTTCTAAAATTCAGTATAGAACTATAGTCTAAAGCAAGTCTATGGACTGAGTTGTACCTATTAAAATTCAAACACTGAATGTCACTATATTTGGAGATAGTGTCTATAAAATGTTAAATAAGGTTGAATGAAGTCAAAATGATGGGCCTCATATTGTCCATAACAGAAATAGCACCTTTACAGACAGAATATGTGTGTCTCCTCAAAATTTATATGTTAAAATCTGAACTGTAAAATGGCATTAGTAGGTAGGACTTTTGGGAAAAGATTTGGTCATGCATGTAGAACCTCTTAAGTGAGATTAGTGCCCTTATAGAAGGGATCCCCTGGATCTCTCCCCCCCACCTTTTTTTTTTTTTTTTTTTTACCAGTGCTTGGCAGTCTTCAATCTGAAAGAAGTTCTTCATCAGAACATGACTATATTTATATCCTGATCTTAAACATTCAGCCTCCAGATATGTTTGAAATACATATCTGTGATTTACATGCCAGCTAGTCTATAGTACTTTGTTATAGCAGCCCAAACTTAGTAACACAACATCCTTCTTAAAAGAAAATCTGGAAAACTTTTTTTTTTAACTCTCCACCTAGACAAGCCAGGAAAAGAGATCTTACCTTGAACCAAAGTAGTTCACACCTCAATTTTAGACTCTCCGTAACTCTAAGAAGTGAATTTCTGTTATGTAAGGCACCCAGTTAATGACATTGTGTTACAACTATCTGAGCAAGCTAACACAGATTTTACTCCCCAAAAGTGAGATGCTGCCACAACAAATATCTAAACATGTGGATGCCAAAAGCAATTAATGAGTTGAAGCCAGTAGAATTTTTAAGTGTTTTGTTAGAAATGTGGATATTAAGGACAATTCTGCTGAGGGCTCAGATGGAAATGAGTCAGATCTTATTTGATACTGGAGAAAAGAAATTCTCTATTATAAAGCATAAACAAACTTAGCTGAATAGCATTCTAACATATTGTCAAAGGTAGAACTTGCTAGTCTTGAAATTGGGTATTAATGGAGAATATTTCTGAGCAAAGTTTTGAAAGAGCATCTTGGTGCCTCTTGACTGCTTTTAGTAAAATGTGGAAGGGAAAAGATAAACTTAAAAAAGTTATTAAGAAAAAAAAAGGAACCAGAATTTCAAGATTTGAAAAATACTCATCCTGTTCATTTCTTAAAACACTGAGTAAGCTCACACCGAAGAAACCATTAAAGATGTGCTGAACAAACATCTGATGAAAGGATCATGGGTGCTATTCATGGACTTAATCAGACATCTGAGCAGAAGCCAAGGAGATGAAGTTATACTAGCAAAGACACTGCCACTTTGAACAAAATGGGACAGAGAACATGAGAAAGATGAAGACATGCTGTTGGACTTCTTAGATTCTCTAGGGCTATGTAGTTGCAATGCACATCATTCTTTAGGAAAGGGAAAAATGTCCCTGAAAGTGATTCAGAGAGTTGGAAACTAGTGTAGCTTCTTAAGATACAAGGATTGATGAAGGACTGTGCTCTGATAGTTAATATATTTTCAAAGTATTGTTTAGAGCAATGATACGCAATGTTTTTGGCACCAGGGATGGGTTTTATGGAAGAAACTTTTCCATAAAGTGGAGTAGTGGGACATAGGATAGGACAGGAGGTGGAGTTTAAGCAGTGATGCTATGCAGAAGTTCCTAACAGGTCATGTACCTGTTCTCAACCACAGTCAGGAGGTGGGGACCACCACAGGTTTAGAAGACCTATTTTTCCCTAACCCAAAAAGCCATAAATGTTGTTTTCCATGAAATAATGGCAAATGACTGAAAACTGATTATTTATTGAATGAAAGAAATCTTTCCAACAGGAATATTAATTTCTATCCTCTTCCCACTATTAGGTAGAGATAAGAAGGAAGGGGAAGAGATGCTTTGTCTAGAGGTGCCTATTTAGAGACAGATAATTTATCTACTGGGAGGAACAAATTGACCAGAGGGGGCTTCCAAGGAAGAACAGTTGATATGTCAAGGGGGTCCCCAAGGGCTAACCAGATGTTAGGTCTGCAATACAAGATTTCCAAGGATTGACCAACCAAAAAAAGGCAGAGAAACTACAAAGAAGATATTATCAAGGCCTCGATAGAGGCTCTTTGGAGCATACCCACAGTTGAGATAACAGTGTCCATACATGATCTACCTGCATTAACATAGTAAAAAATCACACCCACCAGTAAGTATCATGACAGTTGACAAATACCATGGTAACCCCTGGAAATTGTCTTACAAGGATAGAAAATGGGAAGGTTCCTAATTTCAAGAATTTTCCATCTTTTTTCAAAAAAAAAAAAAAAAACATGAATATTTAGCCAGATCTAAGGAGTCAGCACAAAAGCAGAAATCTTATAAAATCAGAGTCTCTTTCACTTATGGGGCTGCTCCAGTCCTTCCCTGGAATATACTATGCTTCTGCTTCAATAACTTTGGCATTTTTCCTGCTTGCACCTTCTTGCTCTGCTCATTTACTTCATCTGCTGAGAACTATTAATCATTATACAGTATTGGGAACCAAGAACCTGGGAATCCAGGGCTCAGACACGAAGGCTCATACTCCTAATACTATCATTAGTTATTGTTAACTTTTGCTAGACATAGATGGACTTGGTGGCCATATGAATCCATATTGAGTTCATTTAAATAAAATCTCTGCTTCTCACTAGAACAAACCTTGAGTCGTATATGAAAGGCATTACTCTGATGACCACATACCCCTACAACCATCATGACAATAAGAAGAGATAAAAGTGGGCCATAGATTTAACTCACACAATCAAAATATTTCTCACCCCGTATCCACATTTGGGTTCATTTATGTCTGGATTTTAACTGAAGAACACCAATTTTTTTTTCTTTTATGTCAGATAACTCAATGTAGTGTAATTAGGATTGTACAAACTTACACGTTTCAAAACATTTTCAAAGGTCAATGTTGAGTGTGTTTGAGTTGATTAAGTCTTGTGCCTTAAAAGATGATATAGTATAAACTTCTGCTATTTTTTCCAGTTCATTTTTAAGAGAAGATAAATTTGAAAATTAATTCATTCAAGAAAAAAAAAGATATGTGGATATAACAAAACAGGAAAAATGGATGAAAACCCACAGCCTTTTGTAAATACTATGTATGTTTTAAGAATAATAAATCAATATGCTATATGTAAACTTGTAGTGAATATCTTCATGTCCCTGTAACACACTTACACACTGATTGTTAAATTTGTTTTTAATATTTTTAATTTAAAAATTAATTTTAACACTGTCTTAACAGTAAAATTAATAAAAAGCACAGAGTTAACATAAATTGCCTGCCTCTCTCTTTTCACTTTTCTTTTCTTTTTCTTTTCTTTTTTTTTTTTT